>CAUHTR010000221.1:0-167620 GCA_959609185.1 Schmidtea polychroa
CCGCTAGCACTATGGAAAATTGCATATAAAAATCAGTTTTTATTTATTGAATTTCTAACTTTATAAACATATTTAAAATAAGTTTCGATTCATATGACAAAAAAATTCCAATAAGAAACATAATATTAGTCAGATAACACTCAGAGTGTAGTAAATTTTTAGTTTGAAATTCAAATATATACAGTTAGCTAATAATCAGAATAAATTTCATGTGTTTGAACAAGTAGGCCATAAAATAAAAGCAAAACATTGACGCTACAATCTTCGATAAGGAATAAAAAAATAAAAAACAACCAAAATAAAATACAACAAACGTGTGTTTGTCTATTTCAATTTTGAAATCAAATTGTTTTCGTTAGAAAAATTTGAAAGCTTGAAGTATTCAGTATTGAATAATACCTGCTTATAATATTAATTTCAAAATTTTTTTATTAAAAAAAATTCTTTATAAAAGTTAACATTTTTAATTTTTGAGTATGTAAGTGTGTTTAACATTAATTTTCATATTAAATTTATTTTAGCTTTTATTATTTTCTTGTTTTAGCCCCAATGACACAACCGGCCAAAAAAACTAAAACGTACCATTATAATACTGAATGGGAACAGGAATTTTTTTTCATAATGATGAAAGATAAGTGTGTTTGTCTCATTTGTAATTCAAACGTAGCACTACCTAAAAGAGCTAACGTTGAACGACATTTTCGAACAGTGCACAAACAGTATGAAATTGACTTTCCATTACATTCCGAGGTACGAAAAGACAAAGTCAAGCAGTTAAAGTCTCAATTAGGTGCACAACAAACTTTTTTACGAAATTTAACTCAAAATCAAAAACAGCTACCCTAGCATCATTCAAGGTAGTTAATATTTTGATGAAACATAAAAAACCTTTTGGAGATGGCGAAATATGGAAACAGGCGTTTGTTGAAGCTGGTGAGGTGTTATTCAAAGATTTAAAAATAAATCCGAAATAATGGATTGTATCAACAATATGTCATTGACGCGCAATACTAGCACGCAAAGAATGGTGGACATTAGCAAAAACTTGGAAGATATTTTGCGGCAAGATATTCGAAAATGCCGCTTTTCTCTTTGCAATTTGATGAATCTACAGATTTCACTGATACTGCGCAACTATGCATCTTCATTCGAATGGTTTTTGATGATATGTCAACCAGAGAAGAATTATTGACTATTCTTCCAATGAAAGGACAAACAAGGGGTCAAGATATTTACAATTTATTCAAGTCTTTTATAAGTCGCACCCATTTCCCGATTCACAAGTTGGTATCAATTACCACGGATGGAGCTCCGTCTATGATCGGAAAACATGTCGGATTTGTAACACTTTGCAAAAATGATGAAGAAATTCCAGTTTTCATTCGTATCATTGCATTATCCACCAGCAAACCTTATGCTCCAAAGTGTTGAACTCTAACTATGTAATGAATATTGCGTTTAAAATAGTAAATTCGATACGTGCAAGAAGTCTACAACGACGTCAATTTCGAACTTTGCTTGAACAATGTGAAATTGAAAATACTGAATTATTGTTACACACGGATGTAAGATGGCTTAGCCGTGCAGCATTTTTAAAACGATTTAGAGATCTTTTGCCGGAATAAAACAGTTTTTGACTGGAAGAGAAGAATTATATCCCGAACTGGAGGATAAAAGTTAGCTGATAAATCTTGCTTTTCTTTGCGACATTACAGAGCACCTGAATAAATTAAATTTACAGCTTCAGGGGAGACACAAATCAATTCTTGACATGATAACGGCAGTAAAGACGTTTAAAGAGAAACTGTCCTTGTTTGTGCGTCAACTAGAACGGGGTGATTTGAAACATTTTAAAAACATGGAAGAAGAATCTAAAAATGCGCCAGGAATTCTTTACGATAAATATACAAATCAAATTACTACCCTTTTAAATGAATTTAACACACGTTTCGCAGATTTATCTAAAATTGCAAATATTGCTATGTTCATGTCATTCCCGTTTAATGATGTTATTGATACAGAGGAGATCGCTACTCAGATTAATGAATTTCTGGATTCAGATTCAGCTTGCTTAGAAGATGAGATAATAGCGTTGAAAAGCGACATTTACTTAAAATCAAGAGCTACAACCGAAGATAATTTTTGGAATCTTATTTCAGAAGAAAAATATCCAATTTTGCGGAGAGTAGTTGGATATATGTCCGCATTTTTTGGATCCACCTATCTTTGTGAATCAGCCTTTTCTTCAATGAATGTCATTAAAACAAAACATCGATCTTGTTTGACAGATGATCATTTGGAATCATGCTTGCGGATCGCCATAAGCTCCTATTGCCCGAAATACGAAGAACTTGCTGATAAGATGCAGTGCCACGTATCAGGTGCAAGTAGTAGCAGTAAATAATATTATATTAAGATATGTTTACGTTCTAGTAAAGTATTATAAGTTTTTTTCTAATTCGTTTTGTATTTAAATAGAATAAATAGAATAACTACAGGTAACAATTGAAAATAGTTTTTCTGGTAGACCGCCAGATTTAATTTAGTTAAAAGTCGCCCGCAAGACTTGAAAGTTTTGCCACCCCTGGTATATAATCAGTTTTATGAATTTGAGCATTATCTAAAACTATCCATGCACCATTGTAAATCTCATCGCGTTGAATAATCGCAATTAGCTCCATTAAAAAATCACCGAATATTGAACTTGTACAAGTACTGTCGTCAACAATGCGGCTATGAATAATTTTGTTTGAATTCATTGCTGCAATAACAGTTACATTTCGACCTCTCACTGTTGGCATCACGATATTTGCCCTTGTTCCAATTTTTGAGCGGGCGGTAGTTCGACGAATATGTAGATTAAAACCACATTCGTCTATAAAAATGCATTTCTCTTTCAGCGCGGGAGCATTTCGGGCAAAATCCAATGCGTATCGTTGTCTCTTTTCAATGGTTTCTGGTAAATTTACTCGTTCAAGTTCACGAGAAGCCTTTTTACATGTAACACGAAGCTTCTCAAGACATTTAGACACAGACGTGGATGATAAAGACACTCCTTCGGCTTCAAGTTTGTTTTTTTATTATTTTTAAAGTAGTTTGATTATGGTTCTCCACAAAAATTTCAATTCGGTCTAGTATATTATCCGTAATTTTTGTTTTATTGTTACCACCTCTTTTTCCTACAATAAAAGTTCCTTTACGCTTGTAGTTGTTTATTATCGTTCTCGCGGGCTCTCATTAATTCTGCAAGCAGCTGCTGCTTCCCTTATTGTTTTCCCGTCCACTGCGACCATGCTTATTAGCACCATTTTAACGTCCCGGGTGGATTTGGCATACGATTTCTTTATAGGAGATTCGCGATTCTCATGCACATCCGCACTATCAATTTCAGTTTCTTCAATGTTTGATTCGTCTGAAAATTCATAATATCGGCCATTTGACATGATTAATGATTTCAAACGATTATATATTTTTGGGCGAGAATTTAGTTGCTATATTCTGTATATAAAGTATTTCTATAAAAACACATATATTAAATAGTAGGGGTGTTATAACTAATGTCCAATTTAACTTTTAAAGTGTCCAATTCAACTTTTAAAGTGTCCAATTCAAATTCGAAAGTGTCTAATTTAAAATGGAAAGTGTCTAATTTAACGCGAAAATATATGACAAAGATAGCAGTACGCTATTTGTGTTAAAGTACTATACTATAACTTTTATCATGTCATAAATCAAATTGACGTATTCCTCGGGAAATTTGCATATATGGATAGCAAATATAGTTAAAAATATATATAACTTAGATTATATCAAAATAATTCCAAAATAAAATGTAATGCATAAATTCCTTAAAAAGCTGAAAAATAATTAAAAATAAATTATAATGCAAATGTTTACTAAAATTAATATTTAAGAACTTGAATAATGATCTCATAATTATATTAAATCAAAATTCAAACCTTAAAATTTACTTGAAATTAAAAATCTTACTTTAAAGTCATTTATAAAATTTATAAATCACTGGAAAAAGAAAATTCGTGAATATCAAAAATTATATTGATATCTTTGCTGATTCATGGTCAAGTTTTTTAATAAATACAATTTATAAAATGTCTAAAATAAATAAACTAATAAATTAACTCCATTTCGTCACAAACGATGAATCATCTATAATTAGTGTACAAACCGACCTGTATTATAGATGCTTTTATTCCGTACAAACAGGTGTAGTAATGTTACACCTAATTCCACATGTTAAAAGTTTCTATAATACATGTTGGTGTGTTCATCAGTTGATGACTCACCATTTATGAGAGAGTTTATTTCATTTTTTGATTTTCAATTCAATTTTATTTATGATTTTACAAGTAAGTTTTTTAAATTTAAGTATATTTTAAGGCTTGAATTTTGATTTCATATAATTATGAGATCATTATTCAAGCTCTTAAATATTACTTGTAATCAGCATTTATAATATATTTATAATATATTGATAATTAAATTTCAGGTGCTTTTTTAGGTATTTTATGATATGTTATGAATTTGGAATTATTTCAATAAAATGTAAGTTATATATATTTTTAACTAAAAAGAAATAAAATAATCACCAAAAACATTTATTTTTTTAAGAAATAATGGTTCCAATCGATTTTTTGGAGATTCCCAGTAATCTTCCAAAATCTTTATAATTTTCTCCATTTTCATATGCATTGATGAGATGGATTTTGTCATTTTCTGAAATTCTTTGAAAATATTTTTTTAAAATAAGTTATTAAAATTTACGATTTTCGAATTTTTTTCTTCAATTCCAAAGATGTCGATGGAACTTGTTGAATATCTTCACACAAAGGCGTTTGACTAGAAATATCTGATATGATGTAAAATATTTTAATTATTTGTAATTAAATAAAAAAAATTCTTACATTGTCAGATCTTCACCTTCGCAAAATGGAAATGTCTCCAAAGAAATATATGAAAATCTAAAGAAATATTAACTTCAAAAATATTTTATAAATAGATCTTACGATGTTTTGTCGTCCATTTCTCGAAAACTCAAAGTTGAGTTGTCAGATTCAAAATCCAAATTTTTTTCAGCCATGAATTTTAATAATTTTAAATTAATGATATGTTAACAGTATGTTAATGACTCTCTACTTTCGGAATAAAAAAANATAACATGATGTTTACAACAGATTATGAAACAACATTTTCATTCTGACAAATCTCACTAAAATGGCTATAGTAATGTAAATTTTAAAACTTATATTTCATTCTTTTTAAATTCTTTTAGCAAAATGTTGTTGACAAATGGCTACAGACTCCGCGAACAACAATACATTATGAGCAAAAGTTGTTAAATTTAATTTCGAAAAATTGTTCTGTGCAAAGAATACTTAAAAAAGATAATTTTCATGTTAAAATTGGAGCAATAGCATTAAGAGTAGTTCAATTAAGTCATGTTATTAATGCTAATACGAAGGAGTGGATTAAAATTTATTTGCGAACACTTTTAGAATCAGCTCAAATTATTTACTATAACACTGAAAAAATGATTGAAGTTAGATAATGAGCATCAAATATTTTCTGTAATTAGTATATATTCTAGAGTAGAAGTGAAGTTTTAAATATGGAGCCAGAAACTTTGGATGACATGAAACAATTTTTAGCGAACATGGAAGAAATTAATGGTGGTCTTAGTGAATATATTGATAATGTGATTTTAGAAATTGGTGAAAAATATCGCATTATTAGACTGTATGGAGATGAAGTATAAAAATTATTTCTGTTTAAATAGTTTTATTTTCTATTTTCAGGATTATCTAGAATTGGTTTTATTTATTTCACGTAAATATTTTGTTTATTTAACAATAGATACCATCTAATGAATGGAATTTTTCAAAAAGTCTTCAAAAAAGATGGCAAGAAATAGTAGAGCGTGTTAAAGTTCGCACACATGAAATATTACCTACAAAAGCTAAATTTGCCAATCAAATAGCGAAAACAATTGAAATGTTCCGAGGAAAAGTAGCAGAATTTATTCAAAGATATCGAACATCCGGTCCAGGAAATGAATCAGAAAATCTTGATCGGGGATATAATGTCATGTCAGATTTTACGAAGGAAGTCAATGAATTAGAAGCTGAAAGACTGGATCTTCTAAAAAGCGAACGACTTCTTGACTTACCAATATCGACTTATCCTGAATTAAAAGATATTAAAGCAGAAATAGAAAAGCTAATTCCAGTGTATGATTTATACATGGAACAAAAAGTTAGTTTAATAATTTGTAAATGAAAAATAATAATAATATTTGATTGAATGCTGATTGTTTAAAGTAAAATGTTTATTCATTTCATATTATTTTTTAAAAATGTATAAAAAGTCAAGCACTGTTAAATCTATAACTGAAATGATATAATAAAAAGATATAGTTTTTAATCTCATTATTAATCATTACAAAGGTTATTTATTATTTTGTTCGCGAAAAGTATGATAGTAAGAACTAATGTAGAGCTTGACACTGTCCCTGTCTTGGATATTAATTCTGATCAAAATACGATATAATAAAGTCCCAATGTAAATCGTGATTTAAATATGATATACTAGTGTTCTTTTTCTCTGAGACTTAATTCCAGTTAGTATAATCGGTTTCCAAAAATCATCACAAATAACTGTTAAGATAAATTAAGGTCTTGTTGGATTTTCCGTTTTAGTATACAATTACAATTTTATATTAATAATCTGTTTTACTATGGTAACTTAGTTTCTTTTATTTCCAACACAATTACAGCAATAATATCAATAACAATAATAAAAATAATAATAACATACACGACATTACATAACTTCCCTTTTGTAGTGCCTGCTGAAACTCTTTCTTTATATTAAATTTAATATTAGATTGCATATTAAATTTGATTCTAATGTGATTTGTTTGAATAATATATATAAAAAAACAAAATGCATACCTTAATAGCAAAAACATACAAAATTCCAAAATATTCAGATTTGACAGTTAACAACAAATTAGGCAGCAACAGTGAAAAAGACAATGCAATGAACAACTTGGAACAGAATACAAACCAGCTATATATCCCATTTATCTCTCATAAATACTATTGTAATTTTTAATTAAATTGGATATGTTTTTATCACTGCATTCAAATTTCATCACTTTATCCATATATATCAGGGGTGGGCACGCATGAGGTCCTAGAGAGCCACATGGCTCATCAAAGAGCCGCACTTGCCCACCCCTGGTATATAGTGTAGTGAGACATGTATTATTTAAATATTGCTTATAAAAAGAATCAAACAAGGTAGAATGTAATAAGGAAATATTAAATTTTGATTCTAAATACCGCCATCGAATGACACTATAAATTTTAATTCTGTTTACACCTATTTTGTGACACAGGTAAAAATGAACTAACCATGAAAATACAATTGCAACAAAAAATTTTTTTTTAAAAATTCAGTTGAAAAAATTTCAAAATAAAAAAATCGAATTCAATTTTCAAATTCAATTATCAAAAATTCAATTATCAAAGAGCCGCAGTTTACTCAACGAAGAGCCGCATGCGGCTCTAAGAGCCGCATTTGCCCACCGTTGATATATATGATATAAAAAACTTTTATTAATGATTTAATTTAACACAATAATCAATACATACAATACACAAAGCTTATTTAAAAACACTCAACACACAAGTATTTACTGCATTCTGCACATTAATTTTCGGATTCAATGATTTTATCAACCACGCCTCACAAATCACACGTTCCCAATAATTATCGAAATTTTTTAATAAAATTTTAAAATCAGACATACCTATTTTAATCTTACAGCCCTTATTGTGCTCACCAATATGGTTCAAAGCCTTCGGTCTACAATGTTCTCGAGCTCGAATACAGAGATGACGGGAAGTCTCTCCAATGTATGTGGCATTACACCCATTACATGTAAACTGATAAACGAGATCGGAACACAATTCAACCGGAGTTTTTGACTTATTAATTGCGTACTTTCCATGCAGTTGACACTATCCTATAGTTTAAATTCTCTAACTGCTTTCTTATCTTCACTTTATAATCCTTAAAACCTTCTGAGTACGGCAATACTAACACGAATTTAGGCTCATCATCCTTGCTCACACTATTTAATTTATTTAACTCATTAGACTCACACCTCAACAAAATCACACCCAAATTTTAAATCATCAGACTCACACATCTCAACAAAATCACACCCAGATTTTCTCAAACATGGATCCTTAGGATTTTTAATAAATTTGTCAACAGTCTCTCTCACCATAATTACTAAAAAGGATTTTGAATAACCATTCTTCATTAACAATTCAACCAATATGTCAACACTTTTTACTGAATTTTTAAAAGTAGAAGACAAAGACCATGCACGATAAATCAACCCTTTCACCATATTTCTTTTATACTTGAATTCACAAAAACTTTCGGAAGAAGTATAGAGACCAGTATCAGTTGGTTTTCTATAAATCTCTGTCTCATAGTGTTTCTCTTTGCGTTGTATTAACAGATCCAAGAAAGGAAGCGATGATTTTTTCTCCGTTTCACATGTGAATACAATGTTTTTATGTAGACTATTCATATAATGCAAAAACGGGTCAACATACCTCTGATTTTCAAATATAAGAAAAATATCATCCACATACCGTTTATAAACACTGGGTTTCATACCTTGGAAAGATGCAATTTTTTTTTCTAAGCTTGTTTAAAAAATTGAAGCCATCGTTGGTGCTAAAGAAGAACCCATAGCAACTCCATCTATTTGTTGATACCATTCATTATTGAAAAGAAAATTGATTTTTGAAGTTGCAAATGCAAGAAGTTCACGAAATGCTGTTCTATCCAAAATATGATGTTCAGAAATATTTTCATTCCATAACATGCAACATAATTCAATTGTTTCAACCAATGGTACATTAGTAAACAGACTACAAACATCAAACGAAACCATAATTTCATCCATACTTTGTCTATCATATTGTGCAATGCAGGAAACAAATTCAAAACTATCTTTACATTCAAATTCTGATCGTATTAATGGTTTCATTAATAATCCATCCAAAAATTTGGCTATTTTATACTGGGCAGTGCCAATCATGGATAAAACCGGTCTCATAGGCACGCCATCTTTATGGATTTTTGGAAGCCCATACAATTTTGCTGGTTGTGATCCCATTGGGCGAATAGATTTAAACAACTCTTCATCAATTTGCTTATTTTTAATTAATTTATTCAGTATTTCTTTCAACAAATTCTCATCCTTAAGATGTGATTTTTGAGGCGTTGTTGATAAAATCATTGAATCCGAAAATTAATGTGCAAAATGCAGTATATACTTGTGTGTGGAGTGTTTTTAAATAAGCTTTTGTGTATTGTATGTATTGATTGTTGTGTTAAATTAAATAATTAATAAAAGTTTTTTAAATTATTAAATTAAAATTTTAAATTTTGAAATTTAAAAAAAATAATATATTTTTTATAAAATGAAAAAAATTTTTTATATATAATTAAATTTGTTTAAAATCCTTAATTTAATCAGTTATTATATTCCACCTGATGATGACAGGAAAACTGTCGATATTAATCGTGAAAAGAATGTTTGATTGGCGTTATATTATAATATATATATATATATATATATATATATATATATATATATATATATATATATATATATATATATATATATATATATATATATATATATATATATATATATATATATATATATATATATATATATATATATATATATATATATATATATATATATATATATATATATATATATATATATTGAATTTTCTATATTCTTAAATAAATAGTCTTGAATATATAAAGTATATATAAACAAAAAGACAGAATTAAGAGCGTAATCGACCAATTAGTTATATTGAGACTTGTTTAAATTATACAACAACAATTTATATATCTGTTGGGAATCTGAAAAAATGGATGAATTTGAGGCTATGCAATTAAGCTGAAAAGATGATTCTGTATGTCTCCAGACCGACTTTCAAAAATTCCACCAGAATTGATGATGATCTGATTGCTGCTCATCTGAATAAAGATCCGATATATTAATATGTAGTTAGGGCACCGCTGCAACGATAGGGGCGGGGGGGGGGGGTAAAAATGTTGCAACTTTTGAATACATAATTTTTGCCGTAGACATTTTTTGCTTTTTTGATTACATAATTGTTGTCGTACGCTCCAATGTTTTTTGCTTTCAGGGATTTTTAGTACAAAATATTTTTATCAGACTATAGTGAGGGGGTCTCCATGGTCCTGGTATTTTCAATACAAATTTTTTTTCAATAGAAAAAGGCGATTTTCAATAAAAAAGCATGGTTTTTTAAGACTATAGTGTGGGGTCTCCATGGTCCTAGAATTTTCAATAGAAAAAGGCGGTCTACATTAAAAAAGCATAGTAAATTGTTAAATTAAATCAAATTATGGGTCTAAAAATCGAATTACAGTAAATTATGGTTCTAAAATTTAAAATTAAAGTAAATGATGGGTCTAAAAATTAAATTAAAGTAATCAATGGGTTCAAATAAGTAAATTATGGTCCAAACAAAATTAAATTAAAATAAATTAAGGTCCAAAAAAATTAAATTAAAGTAAAGTATGGTCCAAAAAAATTTAATTAAAGCAAATTAAGGGTTAAATTTTCGAATTAAAGTAAATAATGGTTCAAATTTTTAATTAAAGTAAATCGAGGTCCAAAATTTTAAATTTAAGTAATGAATGGGCTCAAATAACTAAATTAAGGTTCTAAAAAATTAAATTAAAGTAATCTATGTGTTCAAATAAGATAATTATGGTCTAAAATTTTAAATTAAAGCAATCAATGGGTTCAAATAACTAAATTAAGGTTCAAATTTTTAAATTAAAGTTAATTAAGAGCTCAAATTAGTAAATTAAGGATAAATAAGCTCAAATTTTTAAATTAAAGTAAATCAATGGATATATTTGGTAATCAATGAGCTGAAAGAAGTAAATTAAGGTTCAAATTTTTAAATTCAAAAAAATTAATGTTGACAATGACAGACGGAAATTTCCTAATCGGCTTGGATAGATTAAATACTTCAAATAAAATTTCAGGATAAAATATTTTTATAGTAAAATATTAAACTAAAAATATTAATTTGTGTTGTGAAGTAATAAAAAAGTAAAAGAAATATAAATATGTTAATTTTTTGGTGTTGATGATATTATAGTTCTTTTATTTAATTTAGCAAACTATTTTAATTTAACTTGAGAAATAAAGAAGCGTAATTGTAGTTACAAAATAAAAATACCCATTATCAATAATAAAAAAATATGCAAAATTTCTTTCATATTTAATAATGATTATTTAAATTTTATATTTTATATATATAAATTTTATTAGTTTGCTCTCGATTATTTTTAATGAATCACAATAAAATAATAACATTGAAAATAAAGTCTAACTTATTATTAAAATCATAAATTTTAATAACATCTTTACAGTAAAATATTATAGCCTTGTCTGCTAGAAGAAAGACCCAATTATGGAATAATTTCACGCGCATGAAAGACGGAAATTCAGCTTGATGCAAAAAATGTAATACACCGATAAAATATACAAGCGGAAGCACAACTAGCACAACACAGCATTAATCTTCTAAATAGAGAAACAATTGATATAGAAGCTGAAGAATTATATAGCTCTAAAATTATTTCGGTTTCGGAGTTATATAACTCAGTCGAGAATTTCCAACTATTTCATGAAAATTAAAACAATTGACAACTAATTTCTAGCTGTTTTAGCGCAACTCACAGCACGAGATTGTTTGTCATTTTAAAAATATTGCACATCATATGATCTGCAGCAATTGTTTAAATCAAAAAGATATGATATCCCTAAATCTGCAATGACGGTAAAAAGAATAGTTATGGATTATGGTGACAAAATACGCCAACAAACCGTCATCGAATTATCAGAAAGGGCAAGCCGTGGTGAAATTATTTAGCCTGACTTTAGACGAATCTTAGAATAATCGAAGGTTTATGAATGTTCACTCGTATGATGATGTATATTGATTCAATTCAATATTCCAACGGAGAATGTAATTTCAATTACTACGCATGGAGCCGCGATAATGGAAAAGGTAGGCAGATTGATTGATGTTAACATCATCAGCTATGTTTTGCCTGTGGCATCCAGTTAGCCGTAAATAAAGTGCTTTATCATAAATCTTTTTCGGATAATATTTTACGACGAAATTCAGGCAGATGATGATACTGAAGGAAACTGTAACTATAAGTGAAGAAGAAGACGGAGCCGAAAATGAAATCGAACATTTTGAAGTGCATACTGATACATTAACTACGGATATGCCAATTTCAATTAAACACGAATGTAAAAATATCATAATATCAAAATTAGAAAAGTTATTGTAGCTTTTCGTAGATCACCAGTAAAAAGATGACACCATTCAAAAACATGCGAAGGACAAATTTGAAAAGGAGCTTTCGCTAATACTGGACACAAAGATATGGTGGAGTAGTTTGCCTGATATGTTGGAAAGATTATAAAAAATTGCGTTCGACAGACTCTAATCGATTTAAAATCCGATTTAGAATTTTCGGAAAAAGAACTTAATTTAGTATCAAATATAATATCGGCTTTGCAACCGATTCTTTATTAAATAATTCAAACTTCAACTGACTTATATTATACGAAATAATTCCAAAATAATTCTTAAATAAATTTCAAACATAAATTCATTCCTAAAAAAGCTGGAAAGTAATTAAAAATAAATTATAATACAATTTTGACTAAGAAAATATTTAAGAATATGAATATATGAAGAATATTAAATCAAAATCCAAGCCTTACTTCAAAGCCATTTCCAAAATCAAATAAATAAACTTACAAACTCCATTTTCTCATGAATGGCGAGTCACCTACAACTGGTGTAAACATCAACGAGTATTATAGAAACTTTTATTCATTGGAATTAGGTACTATGTACTATTATTTGTTTCTGAGAAGACCGTCAATAATAAAAGTGTGCAGCAATTATTCTTAATATAGATGGTGATATATTTTATGAAATGCTATAAATATAGCAGGTTTACTAAAAACAAGATTTAATATATTAAGTAACATAATATTTCTATCTATAATTCAGAATGCAACGCAACAATGGTCATGTGTATTATGGAAAGATGTTAGCACAACTGAGATGATGCAAGAAATGAATGGATATTTAGGAAAATTTAAAAAAATGAATAAAGTAACTAAAATGATTCCTGCATCTCGAACTTTATTAGCGCAAATGAAAGATTTTAACGATGCATTAGTTTTGATTAAAAATCTCAAAAACGAAGCTCTTCGAGAGAGGTAATAATTATTTAAAGTTTAATAGAAATATTATAGAGGTATTTTTGCATCAATTGATTTAATTGAACAAGGATATTAAATTGATATCTGTTCAAGTCATAATAATCGATTATTACCATAATAGAAGTGCGTTTTAGTTCTAGTTCCAAGGACAAAACACAGTTAGATGTTATTAAAACATCTTATTTCACAATCAGAAGTCATTTTTTCTTAATTCTTAAGTGTTTATTATAATCAAGATAATGCCGTATGTGATATATAAATAAATTATGAACTAGAAAATCATTTTCATTTAATTTTAAAATAACAAAACTAATTTAACTTAATTAACAATTTTAAATTAAATAATGTTGGTGACTTCGGGGAGTCTAGCTACTCGACTCATGAGTAGATAGACGTAAGCTGTCTAACTCAAACTCAACCCACCACCCAGCCATCTTAATTTTTTTCATAAATTCGGGTATGTCCATTTAAACAAAGAACATGAGTCATATGGTGCGTCATGCATTGGAGAACGAAGACAATGGAGTCACATTTTTTGGGAGAACAAAGACAATGATAATTTCAGACAATATTTAATAAATTCATTGGTTAATTTATATCTTTGTGAGGAATACATGATCATTTATTGACAATTCATTAATAATTTTGGTATAAATTCTTTATCATTTGGAGTAATTTTCTATCTTTGTTAGAATTCCATATTATTTGAGGTAACATAGTTATTATAGAAACATGATTGTTTGGTTAACAATTGTTAACAAGTGTTAGTTTACTTATTCACTAAAAGAAAAATTACGTGGAGATATTGAGTAGAGGAAAATTTTAGAGGCCAACAGAGTCTCCGCAAAAATAACTGTTTGGGACAGTTGATGTGCGTGTATGTTATGAATAAGTCGAGTGTACAGCTAGATATCAATTAGAATACTAAAGGTAAATGAACGCAAACACTTACTACAAATTTTATTAAAATGAAATTAATTAATCAACCTTGTTTTTTGTGAAAACGGAAAATTAGATATTTGATCGCCTTCTTTCTAAATTATAATATTTTCAATGGATCTTCTTAAGAATATTTGATTGTTTATAATAATATTTTCTTTTAAGGTATATCTTTGAATAATTACAATGGATCTTCTTAAGAAGGTTTTACAGTTTATAATAAATAATATTTACTTTTCAAATATATCTTTGAATAATTTCTATTTCTTAATTTTTTAAAATTTTTATTGATTTTTTTATTTCTGTTTAATTTTCTATAGCGATAATTTACCATAGGTTAATTTTTTAAAAAAAGATAAAAAAGTCTTTTCGACGTGCAACGTGCAGAATTATTACTTACATTGAATTATTACTTACATTGAACAACAAATAAATAAAATAAAATATAACAATACATTACAATAAGCAATCTACATGGAGTACATGAGGTGAAATAAAGTTTACTTAATGTTTTCAGTTAATTAATATATCAAATTAATTTAAAATTAAGGATACACTGATGAAAATTCTAAACAAATATTTGCATGCACAAATATATTTGAACATCACACATATTTTTGTCAGGAGTAAATAAAGAGATAAAGACGGTATTGTGCTGTGTAGACTATTACAATTTCGATGAATTAGTTAAAAAGGCTATGAAAATTGAATCTAAAAAGCACTAAAAATAAATCTGAGGTATTTGTGATAATTCCATTATAGAGAGAGAGATCAATAACCCCAACCCAATTGGGAATCAGGAAATAGATTCCAACGATCATAAATCCCATCATCCAAATGGAGAAACAATAATAATGTGAACAGGGCAAGCCAAAATTCACAAGGCAATGAGAATTATTCAATGTGAACACTGTAAGAAAATTGGTCATTATATAGACCAGTATTGGTTTAAAAATAATTCTGAAAGACTACCCAGGAGATTGAGTCCAGAATGGTAAAGAGATGATAGAGGAACAAATTTCCGCAGATTTTAATGAGGTGCTATAGTTGTGGTAGAAATGGACATGTTTCTAGAATTTCTTTTCAAGATCAAGATCACCATCAACTTCCCCATCACCACAGAGAGACAATGTTAATTTAAATGGGCAAATTCAATGTCATTTATGTAGAAATTACGGACATATTGCAAGATTCTGTCCCAGGAATTCCGATAAATTTCAAAGACCGATTTTGAAACGAACAATTAGATTTCAGGATTTTGGTGAGATGTGTGAGTCTGATGAGTTAAATAAATTAAATAGTGTGAGCAAGGATGATGAGCCTAAATTTGTGTTAGTATTGTCGTACTCAGAAGGTTTTAAGGATTATAAAGTGAAGATAAGAAAGCAGTTAGGGAATTTAAACTATAGGATAGTGTCAACTTCATGGAAAGTACGCAACATGTTTATTAATAAGTCAAAAACTCCGGTTGAATTGTGTTCCGATCTCGTTTATCAGTTTACATGTAATGGGTGTAATGCCACATACATTGGAGAGACTTCCCGTCATCTCTGTATTCGAGCTCGAGAACATTGTAGACCGAAGGCTTTGACCCATATTGGTGAGCACAATAAGGGCTGTAAGATTAAAATGTCTGATTTTAAAAAATTTCGATAATTATTGGGAACGTGTGATTTGTGAGGCGTTGTTGATAAAATCATTGAATCCGAAAATTAATTTGCAGAATGCAGTAATTACTTGTGTTTTGAGTGTTTTTAAATAAGTTTTTAAATAGGTTTTAAATAGGTTTTTTTATATTGTATGTATTGATTGTTGTATTAAATTTAATAATTAATAAAAAATTTTTAAATTATTAAATTAAATTTTAAATGCTAAAATTTAAAAAAAATAATATATTAATTTAAGTATAATTTTTTATATATAATTAATAAATTTGTTTAAAATCCTTAATTTAATTAGTTATTATATCCCACCTGATGATGACAGGAAAATTGTCGAAATATATCGTGAAAAGAATGTTTGATTAGCCTTATCTTAAAATTAAATTAAAATGGAAAGAATCAATAAACCAAAGAAATTACAAGGAAAATATTATGGAGAAAAGAGAAGTAGTTTGGGAAAAATCAATGCGATAGAACAGAACATAAAATTCCAAATATGACAAGAATAGGGGACCAAGGAATAAAGTTATTGTTAATTGAGTTGATATAATATTTATTCATCAAGTATATGCTTATAATAAGCTGTTCTTAATTCTGACAGTAAAATATGAACAATTTCATTCATCTTATAATCCTGACAGCATCTACACCTAAACAGACATGGTAATTTCATCGGATCCATACACATTTCACAATCTTCTTGGCATTTAAATCTTGATTCCTGGTCAGAATCGTAATGCATTCGTATCATTTCTTCTATATTGATCCCAGTTAGTTGCTTGATTCTATAAGCTAATAATTCAGGAGCGCAAAATGAAAGTCGATTCTTTATAATCTGGAACATTTCTTCCATCTTTGTTAATATTGTTTCGAATATATATGCTTGCTTATCGTCACCCATTCTTTGAATTTATGTTTTTGTAGATTTTCATTTCATTTAAACACAATTAATTAAATTAACTTAATAAATATTCTAATATTTCTTCATTTGTTTTAATATTTATAGTCAATGATTTAATGAAACTCTGAATTTCTTGAATTTGATTAAAATAATTAAATGTTTTAATACCTAATATAACCACCTTGCCGATTGAAAAAACATTTACACATAGAGGGTTATACTTGAGAATACGTAAAGCTGGAAATATTTCAGGTTCGTAGTAACTATCGGTTTTCATTGACAATGCATTTAAATCAATGCATGTACCGATATCTAACGTTAATTTAATTGATTGTATTTGCAAATCTTTAATCCGATGTTTGAGATCACTTTCTTGTAAAGGTTTCTTACATCCCATTATCCTGCATTTCCCGCTCTTGAAGAACAAAATCGGATATTTTCCGCTTCTGTCCACACATGTTGAGGTTTTCCTAATGGGAACTTCATTCCATTTACTAAGCATCTTCCTCTATAATTAATGTTGCTTATCATTTTTTGAAATTATTTTAATTATAAACAAATTAAATAAAATAATTTAATTAAAATGGATTTAAGAAATGACGCGGTATATCAAATTGTAGGACCTAGTGGAAGCGGGAAAACTTTATTTGTATGTAATTAATTACAATCAAACATTTTTAAATAAAAATTTAATAAAATATATTGGCATCGAGGTGCAGATGAAGAGTATGGATTGACTCAAAACAGTTTCTGTAAATTAAAAATGACAATAATTAAAGGATTTGATAAAAATTAGTCATCTAGATTACGCTAAGGTGATGTTATTATTATTGATGATTTGTATCAGGAAGCAAATAAAGAAAAAGATTTTAATAATTTATTTACAAATATCAGTAGACATTGTGGAGTTGCAGTTATTTTCATAACAAAAAATCTTTTTCATCAAGGTGGAAGTCATAGAACTCGGAATTTAAATGTCCAATATTTGATTATTTTCAAAAATCCTAGAGATCAAACAATAATTGATTTTCTTGCAAAACAAGCTTATCCAAATAATAGAAACTTTTGATAGATTCATTCCAAGATGCGATAAAAATTCCTCATGGATATTTATTTTTTGATTTTACACAACAATGTTCAGATGATATGCGTATTAGAACAGATATTTTTAATATAAACGGAGTTATGATTTATAAACAAAACTGAAAACAATTTAAATTTAATTAATCATGACATTTAAAAAGTAGTTGTTAAAATTCTTGCAAGTGTTTCGAAAAAAGTTAACAAGAAAACAAAACGTAGTAAGAAAATTAAGAAAACTACGAAAAATAAGAAACAAATCAAGAAGTGGATCAAATTATAAACAATCTGTTGCGTTAATTAATAGTATTAATGAAATTTGAACGAAGGCACCAAATTCAAACCGAATATCGATTTTACAGTCTTCCATCATTTGTTATTGATGATTTGCTTGAATTTATTATAAATGTTGTCAGTGTTAATGTAAATATTACTAAAGCTAAAAGATTAGTATTGCAAAGACATGAAAGATCACTTTTATCTCTAGCTGATACAAAAAAATTATATAAACAAAAAGGTAGGTTCTTGGGTGCATTATTTCCTATAGTCTTATCTGCAATTAGTGCAATCTCATCATTAGGTTCTTAATGGGTATCAAGAGTTCATTACCAAATAACATTATTGTAGATTTTAATATTTTGACAACGTGTTGTAATAATGAAGGAAACGTATCACAAAACAAAAATGAAAAAGGTGAAAAGGTGAAAACAAACGAGAAAATAAAAGAGAAAAAAATCAAAACAATATGAAACCGGTTGGTTGAAGACAATAGGTAGATTTGTATTTCCGATTCTTAGGCGAATTGAAAATTTTGGTATGAAAACGCCTAATGACGTAATAAATAATAATTCAAAAATCGTGCCTGTTTTTAAATCAAATGCAATTTCTGAAATTAAAGATTCATTACCTGCTGTGATGCAACATTTACCTGAAGTAATTAATAAAGTATCCGATGTATTTAAAAATGATAAAGAACAAAAAAAACAAAAAGGCGGAACACTTAAACGATGAAAAATTATGAATAAACATAAACAAAAGAATGAAAGGATATGGTACCATCTTTGAAAAATGATTAGCGCTAAATCAGAATTATGTCTTTTTGATAGACCTTCTCCCCAAGCAGTGATTGAACATGGAGCATTTGAAGATATACACCCAAGAAATTCAATTACAGATGCTGGTTCTTCTTCGATTCAATTTTACATAAATGGATTTAGCCCTTGCTTACCAAATATAACAATTGATTTACTTTAATTCAATTTTTAGACCATAATTTACTTATTTGAGCCCATATTTTACTTTATTTAAAAATTTAGACCATAATTTACCTATTTATCCTTAAATTACTATGCTCTTTTTATTGAGGACCCCTGGTAATTTAGGAGATTAATTCGCGTCTGTGTGCGCGTTGTATTATGAGATGGGTTTGTATGCGCACACAGACGCGAGCAGTGTCATTTTTTGTCATGTTAGTTTATCTCGCGTCTGTGTGCGCTTTATACTTTGTTGATTTGGATTGTGTGCGCACACAGACGCGGGAAAATGAGAAGATTATGGTGTTGAATGTTCTCGCGTCTGTGTGCAGAATTATGGTAATATGGATGTGCGCACACAGACGTGAGCAAAAGGTATGTCGCAATTTTTATTAATTAGTTGTTTTTGTAATTTTTTGATATAGAGTTCGAGGAAGCTTTGGTTTGAACTGGTGATTTGTGTGGGTATTTTGAATTTGCGGATTTGGATTTAGAATGGATTTTGAATTCTAAGTTTTGTTGGGTTAAATGAATTGATTTCAACTCGATTGGAATTTTTTGTGTTCTGGAGTGAAATATGGAAGATAATGAATGTTTGATATGTCGTATTTCAATGAGCAATATGGCGAAGGTAATATTTGAAAGTTGTAAACATGCGTTTGGTATCTGTGGCGCGAACAGATGTCTTTTCAGCAGTGAAAGTTGTCTATGTGATCGTGGCTCAACAAGATCGTTGCAAATGATTAATGGAAGTTTATCAAAACGATTGGAAATCAATGATTTAATTTCTGCAAATCATGAAATGACAGAAGAGCAACTCCAAGAGATGTTTATGAAATTTCCCCAAAGCGATAAAAAGATAAACTTGCTAACTTATGGATATGATATTCTATTCAATCGAGCTCTTAAAAAGATCATCACAACTCCAATGTTTATTAGCCGAAGTGTTGAACAATTATCCAATGTTTCAAATTCAATCATGGCTCAATCTCAAGTTATTGGACACGATAAATGGTTTTGTACAAATAAAGCTTGTGATATTAATTACAATGAAATTCTTCTGATGTCTTTTAGATTTAAACAACCCCTTTTTGTTAGGGGTTAGGGAAAATCCCAGAATAAATAAGTATAGCACACTGGAGCAATTACATAATCATAAGCAAAAAGAAATTACTGGAACACCTACCCTCGGGGGTGGGGTTAAGTGTTCCAATGTCCCACTAACTACCTACTAAATCTAAATCAGCTAAAGAAATAACTGATGCATTAAAAACATTGTTTGCTGAAGGTCAGCCTCCTAATTTCCACACAGATTTGGGTAAAATTATAAATTAAATTATTTTAATTTATTTTAAAGATTTATTAATAGTAATGTTAAATAAATTATCATAGGAATAAATCATTACTCAATATAAAGCAGCAAATGTGGAAAGATTCAATCGTACTTTAAGAGATCGTTTGAAAAAATATTTTGTAAATCAAGGCGATAAAACGTAGATTTCCATAACATCAATATATACTTCAATGAATTTTGAATTAAAATAAAATTTATTTAATATAATTGTTGTTTTAGTTCTTACCTATATCATTTTACGTTTTTATTGTGCTATTATATTTTTATTGTTGTGAACAATCTAGTTATTAAAAAGTACTATTCTTCTTCTTCTTCTTCTTCTTATCATTATTATTATTATTATTATTATTATTATTATTATTATTATTATTATTATTATTATTATTATTATTATTATTATTATTATTATTATTATTATTATTATTATTATTACTATTAATATTATTATTATTATTATTATTATTATTATTATTATTATTATTATTATTATTATTATTATTATTATTATTATTATTATTATTATTATTATTTAAATAAACACGGTAAAGACTTTATTATTAAAAATCGCTTAAAAAATAAGGAACATGTGAAATCTTTTTTGTTTTACATGAATGGATTGCATAGGAACATTGTATTCACATTTGAAACTTGAGAAGGATTCATCCATAGCATTTCTTGTTAATTAAGCGTAAAGATGAATAATATGAGACAGAAATTTATAGAAAACCAAGAGATACTGGTTTCTGTACTACCCAGAGAGTTATTGTGAATTTAAATATAAAAGAAACATGGTGAAATGATTGGTTTATTATTATTATAGATCATGGTGCTTATCTTCCACTTTAAAAAATTCAGTAAAAGGTGTAGATAAATTAGTTGAATTACTGGTGAAGAATGGCTACTCCAAATGGTTTTTATTGTTAACCTTGAAAGAAACTGTTGATAAATGTATGAATAATGCTAAGGATCATAGTATGTATAAAGGTAAATTGACTGATATGTCGAATGATGTAGTAAATATGAGTATTGATACTAACAAACCAGATGAATCAAAATATACGATGGTATTGCCGTATTCTGAAGGATACAAAGATTTCAAAAGAAAGATTGGTAAACAGCTGAGTACATTGAATTATAGAATTGTTTCAAAATCGTCCAAAGTACGTTAGTAAATCTCAAATGCCGAATGGATTGTGTTCGGATCTCGTTTATCAATTCACATGTAATGGATGTAATGCCACATACATTGGAGAGACTTCCCGTCATCTCTGTACTCGAGTTCAAGAACACTGTCGACCGAAGAATGTCCAATATATATATATATATATATATATATATATATATATATATATATATATATATATATATATATATATATATATATATATATATATATATATATATATATATATATATATATATATTTATAAAATTTAAATTACAAAATAAAATTAAAAATATTATATAAGAAATATCTAAAATATTAATATCATTTAAAATGTAATTTAACCAATAAATTTAATGTAAAATACAAAATCAATTTATTTTTCCTTATAAGTTTCAAAATTAATAAATAATGATCAAAATCACTTGAAAAGAGCAGTGCCAAAAATTCGTGAATATCAAAAAAACATCTATATTTTTACTGTTTTTTCATAAATACAGTCAACTGATAAGAAATCGGGTGAAAATTGAAAAAAGTTCTTATAATATATAGATTGTGTGTTTATTAAAACTATTGAATATGTATTTATTAAAACTATATAGAATATGTATTTGACCTACATTATCCAGCAATGGCCTGTTTTTAAAGATTATTTGACCTACATCAAACTCTGAAAAAATTTAGTTTAAATAAGCTTAAAAATCGCATAAACAGATTTTAAAAAAAGAAAAAAAATTATGAAAAATGAAAAAATTTATTTGACATACATAAAAATGCTAATAATTTTAGAAAAAAGTTTTCTTACCCCTTCGGGTGGCCAATCAATCTACTGGGGCAAAATATGGTTTTAATGTAAATGAAACATAAACAATTCTGATTTGCCTATGTTTTGATTGTAAAGCATTTCATTATCATGTAGTCATTATCTGTGTCACAGCATTCGTGGCTGAGTTGCAACAGCGTCGTCGTTCCTGATTTTTGGAATATAAATTCTAAGAAGGTGATAAATATCACCGTCAAGCACTTTATGCTTGTAGGATTTCCACAGTCCTCCATCTAAGTTGACAGTTACTCAAGATACCTCACATCAGTTTGATTCTGGTGGTAATAACAGAACTGTCAAATTCCCAACGTGGTGGAATCTGTTAGTGGTTGGTAAATTGCAAATGTGCTTCCCTACGTTATTGAAGCCCAGAAGTGCATCCGTAAACCTTTAGCATTTTTAACTTGTTGTGGTGTAAAATTTGTTTTTACGGATGTCTAACATTAAAATAATATAAACATTACAATCTTTGTGATACCTAGTGTGTCTCCAGAGGAGAATATGATTTTTCATACGCCATATTTACAAGTTTGTAGATATTTTTTCTGTGATTTAGCTAATTTGCAAGTAATGTGATTTCCAGTGTATCAGGGAAAGTATGCAATAGAGTTGAATCAGCAATATTGTATACTTACCTGGCGTGAAGAGAAATCTTCGCATCTCCTGCATAGTACTGATGCGAGCCAAAAGCTCGAAACTAGTCTACTATTGGGATTTGCACTGGGTATCACAAAGCTTGTAATGTTTATCATAATGCTTATTGTTTATACAATTTTTACAAAAGATTTTTGAATTTAATTTTTTGAATTTTTTAGTTCGAGAATTTGTTTTAATAGTTTTTGTGATAATGGTAATGGTTTAATGATAATGGTTTTTGTGTTTTTTTTTATAATAATTTTTACATTATTTAAAAATATTTTGATACAGTTTAGAGACGATTACTAATGATTAATTTGTTTAAATATTATTATTTTCAGTTATTAGTTATTAATGTGATATGCAGCCTGAAGAAAACTGGTAAGTAATCGAAATATATAGCGCGATGTTGTATAATAAATTTAGTTGGCGTGTTTTAATTAATAAAACTTTGCCATCGTTCTTTGATTATAAATAAAAATTTATTTAAAACATTTAATTTCAAGTCTAAACTAAATTTTATGAATCCTTGATAAAGGAATTTGGTGACATCAGAAATATTTAAATAATGTTGCATTTCTACACTTATAGGCATTGGAAACAGTTGATGGAAACAACCGGTATTAGTTTTGATATAGATCCTGATACTTTTACTTTGGATAGTGTCTTTGCGATGGAATTGCATAGATTTGCCGATGAAATTGCATTAATTGTTGTCAATGCTACTCGTGAATTAGCAATTGAAAAAGTTGAATTTAATTTGAATATGTAAAAATATATTGTTGATCAAATTTAGAGTATTATGGAAATAAAAGACGTTTGGCGAGAGACTGTGTTTACTTTAAAGATTTTACCATCTGAGATACTTGTAGAGCCATTATATATTCTCGGATCGGTTGAAGAAATTCAGCAAATTTTGAATGATCATATGATGAATCTCCAATCAATTGGGGGTAGTAAATTTGTTGTTCCATTTGTTAACATGGTTCATCATTTGGAAAAAGAATTAACTACAATTAGTGATACTTTAGATGTAAGTTTACTTTTCAAAATATGCATTTCTAATTAAATTTACCTCAATCCAAATATTGAGATCATTTGGAAATTATTCATTATTCTGATCTGGAGGGAATCAGGCTAAAAATAATTTTTGACAGTAGGATAGGTTTCATAAATATTTGAAAATTTACTCTTAACAAACTCATTTCTTAATGTTTGTTTCCCAATTCGTTTATCTGAAAAGAATTATCGACATCAGAACCTGATTCATTAATTGACATTAAATCTGGGGTATCATCTGTTATTATTGCATCAGTCTTAATAGTTGTGGGACGTAATTTGAGGATTGATCAATCTGACATGTTTCATTTACATGTTCTAAAATATATTTAAAAACAAATACAATTAAAACAATCACCATCTTCGAAAATTTTGGAAATATCCAGATCTTATCTCCGGTAAAAAAATATAAAATAATAATAATAAATTGAAATGAGTATTGATGATTATAGCCTGATTATTACGTAAACATGATATAATCTAATATAATCTAATATAATCGGATATAATCTAATAAACTCGTTGTCTAGGTAAAGTTATCCAATTTTATTGATCTGAATAGAGCTATCCATAAATTAAATAATAATAATAATAATATGTGGAAAACTTACTCCATGACATTATATATATATAAATATAATTGAATTAAGAAATGATGCAGTATTCCCGAGTGGTAGCGAAAAAACATTATTTGTTAGCAAATTACTAAAATCAAATTTATTCAAAAAAAAATTCAACAGGATTTATTGGCATAGGGTGCTGATAAAGAACACGGATTGACGCAATCAAGTTTCTGTAAATTGAAAACAAGAAAATAGTAAAGGGTCCAGTCGGTTAAAGAAATGTGATGTCATCATTATCGATGATTTGTACCAAGAAACTAATAAAGAAAAAGATTTTAATAATTTATTTACAAAAATCAGCAGACATGTTGTGTAACAGTTATTTTCATAACACAAAACCTATTTCATCAAGGTGGTTCACATTACACAATTAATTTAATTGTTCAATATTTAGATATTTTCAAGAACCTTAGAGAACCTTGGACGTCAAGCATAACATAACAATCGTAATTTAATAATATATGAAAATTGTTATATTATGGCATTTGATGATGATGCTATCCTTTCTCTCGTTATGTGTTAAAGAATAAGATTATAATTCTATAATATAAAAGTGGTGTTGCTTTCATATTATATAAAATTTGTTATATTATGGCGTGACATACATTTTAATTTTGAGATTTCGGAGCTCATTTCTATGAAAAACATTCCGTTTTTTGTATATACGCAATATATTTTCATGTCCTGCAAAATTCTGAGTTGATCTAGATATTTTCTAGAGGGCTTGGTTCAGTGGTGACACTTCCATTGACTTGTTCATATTATTTTTTCCTATAAAACATTATTACTATTATTATTATTATTGATTTTTTTCAATTTTATTTATTAAAAAGAGCATGGAGACTATAAATTAGTAACATATCGATGTTTATGATATGATGTTTTTTTGGTGAATATCAAGATGATAGTAATAATAGTAAAAGATGATAATAATAATATTAATAAAATAAACAGTACAAGCTTTGTGATACCCAGTGCAAATCCCAATAGTAGACTAGTTTCGAGCTTTTGGCTCTCATCAGTACTATGCAGGAGACACGAAGATTTCTCTTCGCGCCAGGTAAGTATACAATATTGTTGATTCAACTCTATTGCATACTTTCCCCAGTACACTGGAAATAATAATAATAATAATAATAATAATAATAATAATGATGATGATAATAATAATAATAATAATAATAATAATAATAATAATAATAATAATAATAATAATAATAATAATAATAATAATAATAATAATAATAATAATAATAATAATAATAATAATAATAATAATAATAATAATAATAATAATAATAATAATAATGATGATAATAATAATAATAATAATAATAATAATAATAATAATAATAATAATAATAATAATAATAATAATAATAATAATATAAAGCGATGATTTCTTGGTAGCAACTGTAATTTAATATTAAACAAGTAAATGATAATAATTTAAGTCTTCTGTTGCGAATTATATATTTAATAAAATAAAGAATTTTCAACTATAAAAATAGATTTTTTCAATTACCTTGAATTTAGTTTCTTCTATTTTCAAATACTTTTTGATCTTCTCTTTTATTTTCATTTTCTTAATTCTCATTGGTTAAAATAAACGTTTTTGAAGAATTTAAAATTTTATTTTACTAAATATCCTCTCAAATTTTTTGAAATTTTATTTCCTTTATTTTTCCAAGTTTTCCTCTAAAATTTCAGTGCCCATAGCTCGTCTATTCGTTTTTATTTTCTTATTTTTTATCTTATATTTGTCGCTTATCGACACTTTGAAATAATATTTGAAATTTTTGATCATAGATTGTTTTTGTTTTAATCAGTGTTTTCTGTATATTCTGTTTTTTGGTGCTTTATTCTTTATTTACCAATAAATGTTACAAAAATATACAAAAAAAATTTTCTTACTCTCTGTTGTTTGTCATCTATCTCCGGTATTTACATGTTAAGATAACCTCATTTTAGCATTTAAAGGTTTTGAAACGCATTCCCTGTAATAATATTTTAATTCAGCTGGCTGGAATTTTTAATAAGACGAGATGGAAATAGTTTTAGATATAACTTTAAATTAAGATTTATAAAGATTTTATAAAATTAAAGAACACTTAAAATTTAAAATATTTTTTACTAATTTTGAGATAGTCAATGTAGAAACATTAGACTAAAAAGTAAAATATATTCATCATTATTAGTTTTACTAATCTCTTCATTAGCGAATCGAGTGGATTTGAGTAGCACCACCGTTTCCATCTCTATTAGATGATCGAATTTCACATATTTGTACTAAAATATATTTTGCATTTTGGAGGTCACAATACATTTCATTGAATAAGACTCCTATTTTCGGGTAGTTTGAATATTCAATTGTGATGGAGCAGTTTCCATTTTCTGAGTGTAATTGTTGATTTCTTCTTGACATTCATTGACTGGACATGGCAGTTTTACACAATTTATCATTTGTAATATATATTCGAGGTGGAGCAGTTCATTGTTTCACAAATTGATTCCAGAGTTTTGAATACATTTTATTTTCATTTTTAATTTTGAAATGCAATCTGATATTTCTATTAACTGAACTTCAAACACTGATAGCACAGAAATATATGAAGAACATGAATATTGATAGGTGATGCAATTATACGTCTAATAGAGAGGTGAAGCGGTTCCATGTTCCACAAATTGTTATGATTCAAGAGTTTTAAGTACATTTCTTTGTCAGTTTAGAAATAAAAAAAGATGTTAGATCATGATAATTTGTATTTAAACTACGTAAATATTTGTTTATTTATAATAATTATGTTACTTTAATATAAATAATTAAAAAAACTTAATAAATTTAAATGTGCATATTTTAGGCACTACAGTTATAATATGATGAAATATCAAAGACGTTATATGAATTAAATTTATTTTGATTACTGTTCTTAAAATTTTATGAAATTTAATTTTAGGCTTGGATGTTAGTTCAAAAAAGGTGGATGTATTTAGAATTTATATTCAAATCCAGTGATATAGCTCGACAATTACCTACAGATGCCAAACGATTTTGCTCGATTGATAAAAGTTATAAAGCCGTAAGCAAATTCATCCATTTATTATTTCAATAATGTTTTTAGATAATGAAACACACATTTGAAATAAGACTAGTCATGGCATGTTGTTTAACTGATAAAAGATTGGAAAAATTAAATATTTTACATGAAGAACTAGAAATATGTCAAAAAGCATTAAATGATTATTTAGATTCAAAAAGAAACACATTTCCACGATTTTTCTTTATTTCTGATGATGAGTTGTTGAGTATTCTCGGAGGTACAGAACCGGAAGTCGTACAGGAGCATATTATAAAAGTAAATAAATATAAATGAATATTAACATTAAAACAATTTTCATTAAATCATCTTACAAATATCAATTATTTTAATTAAACTTTCCATTTATTTGCAATATAAAAATTAATAATTTTATATTTTTAAAATATTAATAATATTATTAATTTAGATAATCCATGTTTGTAACCTGATTAGAGGCCAATGGTGGATAGGACACAATCAATCAACTCGACCGAAATGCTAAGGAAATTGATCAACGTAAAACCAAGTTTAAAAACTATATGAAACTTGCAATAGGTGTTGCTATATTGTACATTATTTGTAAACTTTTGAATAAAAATTAATTTCGTTATGTTGTTTTATCTCAAATATTAAATTTAAAATAAATTTACCTGAAAAAAATAACTAAAATTTATTAATTAACACATTCGCAATCATCATCTCCACATTTCATTTTCCAACATTTTCAACTACATGATCTATCTATACGTAAAATCATTATATACATGTGGGTCGTTATCATCGAGCTTCATAATATTTTCCTTAAATTGCTTTTTAGGTTCATCTATAGGTTCAGTGATTTCCTCATAATTTTCTTGAGTGCTTTCTTAATCAATTTCTTGGGTGTTTTCATCAATTTGATCAGTTATTTCCTCATCAGTTTCATCAAATCCTGAATCTTCACTCTCGCCTACCCAGTCTTTATTTAATGCATTTGAAACCGATAATATGTCCTCCATTTTTACACCAGCTATTTCTGCTAATTTTTCCAACAAAACGTTGATTAAAAATTCTAAACAATAAATAATTCGATAATTAATTATTGATATTAACCTTTTTCTACAGACATTATTATTAACACTTTAAAACTATAATGTAAGTTTGTTTATAGATTGTCTTTGTTAAATTTTGGAGGTTTTTCATTAATGTTGCAATTTCCTTGTTAAATAAGTAAAAAAACAACTATGATTAAATATATTTACTAAATACATTTATTAAATACATCAACATTTATTAAAATAGTTATGAAAGTCTATCAGACATAATTTTCCAAATAGGCGAATGCACATCATTATTATAAACTTTATATCCCTGGATTGCAATTGTTATATACCAATTTTCGTTTTCTTTGAAATTGATTTCATCAAAAGCATAATAGAATCTTGAATACAGGTTGTTGAACCATGCATGTTGATTACACGTTACTAACATGTTAGATTTGAATTCAACCGTTTGAAAACCTAATCAATAGATTTAACATCTATCATTGAAAGCGTACCGAATAAGAATTAAAATTGAGTAGGAATTAGCTTGATCGGTGACACAGTTTCATATTGATTTCTTCTTTTAAAATATACATTTCGTAATTGTGGAACATTTGAAGAGGTTGTACAAGAGGTTCCAAATCAGGGATTAATTCTGCTGGCTTAGCACATATTTTGGCGTTCATTTCTGGATAAAAGAATGCTAATTTCGTTAGCATAACTGCAGTATATTCTTCGTGAAAATTATAGTATTTAAATTTGTAAATAAAAAATGAAAAATTTCCTTAATCAAGCGAGCGGCGCTAGTAATTTTGTACATTTTGAAAAATGATATCTAAACAGTTTGTTTAAAACAATCATTTACCAATTAGAAGTTAACCAATTAGAAATCAGCCAATGAAATTATCTCATTTCGAATATTGTTAACAAATTCCATATACTCCAAATTGTTTGAATTTTAATATTACTAATTTGATATTGTAATTTACTAGTATTCAAGGGTTCCTTACATCCCATGAATCTGCATTTACCAGTTTTGAAAGATATTATCGGGTATTTCCCGCTTTTATTGACAATTTACTGTGGTTTTCCAGATGGGAACCTCATTTTCGATACATCAAAGTTTCCTCGATAATTTATATATTCTAGCATTATTAAATCATTTATGAAAATTACTTTATATACAATTTTAGTACGAGTTCATTAAATCATTGAATATAAACAAATACATATATTTATAAAATTTGAAATGGAATTAAGAAATGATGCAGTATACCAAAACATTTTCCCGAGTGGTAGCGGGAAAACATTATTTGTTTGCAAATTACTAAAATCGAATTTATTCAAAATAAAATTCAACAGGATTTATTGGCATAGGAGTGCTGATAAAGAACATGGATTGGTCCAATCAAATTTCTGCAAATTGAAAAACATGAAAAAAATAAAGGGATTTGATAAAAATTAGTCAAGCCGGTTAAGGAAAGATGTCATCATTATCGATGATTTGTACCAAGAAACTAATAAAGAAAAAGATTTTAATAATTTATTTACAAATATCAGCAGAAATATTGTGTAACATTTATTTTCATAACACAAAACCTATTTCATCAAGGTGGTTCACATCAAACACGTAGTTAAAATGTTCAATATTTAGTTATTTTCAAGAACCTTAGAGAACCTTGGACGTCAAGCATACCCTAACAATCGTAATTTTCTTATCAGTGTATTTCTCTTGATTTCTACGCAACAATCTCCCGATGATCTAAGAAAAAAACTGATATTTCAAACCCAAAAGGTGCCATGGTTTATAAACAAGGTTGAAAACATATTTTAATAATTTTATAAAAGCAAGGCTAAAAAATATTATGAAATTAAGAAAAAGTATTACAAAGGGTATTAATGTTCCAAATGTTCCACCAAAGAACTAGTTATACACCGTCTAGAAACATGTTACTCAAAATTTCTCTGCAAAGACTCTTATTTTGAAAAATCATAAACCTAAACGTAAACTTAAACATAAAACTAGTAAGAAAAAGAAATTTGTTAAAAATCATCACAGTTTTCCATGTTTTAATGCATTGTTAAAACCCTGAGTATGAAAAGAATGAATATATTGTAATCATTTACAAATTTTTTTGTCGATGATTTACTCAATATCATACTTAAAGTAGTCTAAGACAAGATTAAAGTCAGTAACTCCAAAAAGCATCTATTGAGTAAACATAGAAAACCTTTGTTATCATTAGTAAATAATAAATATCGTAAGAAAATGAGAAAAATTATATATAAACAACAAGTGGGATTTATTGGTGTATTGATACCTTTAGCATTATCACTATTAGGTAGAGTAACACAGTAATATACAATGGAAGTTAATCCTTCATTATCCGACATTAAATTTAATTTTAAATCTTGTTGTTGTAATGGAGAAAATTTTGACGAACCCAGAAGACAAAGCCGGTTTCGGTGGAAAGGCAAAATTAAAGAAAAGAGTTCCGAATTCGAAAAAGGAAACCCGGAAGTGGTTATCAGATCAGCTCGCGTACAGCTTGGACAAACCAATGCAGAAAAGATTTCCATCAAGTGTGTATAAAACATGGAATAAACGATTTATGGTAAATGGATTTGATGGAGATAATACCGTATTCGAAAATTAACAATTGGAATAAATATATTTTAACATGTATTAATATATTCAGCAGGTTTGCACGAGCAATACCCGTCAAGGCAAAATCTGCAGATGAAATGTCCAAGGCAATTAATATTTTATTTAAAGATGGACATCCTAATAACTTGCAAACAGATTTGGGTATTATTATTATTATTATTATTATTATTATTATTATTATTATTATTATTATTATTATTATTATTATCATTATTATTATTATTATTATTATTTTAGGTAAAGAAATCTACAATAGCAAAGTTAAGCAAATCCTCGATAAACTGAAAATAAATTACTACTGGGTACATTCTCAATACAAAGCTGCCCATGTTGAAAGATTTAATCGAACGTTGAGAAATAGATTAAAGAAATTGTTCGTGCATGAAGGTAATAAAAAATGGGTAAATGTTTTACCGAAAATAAAACAAGTAATAATCATTCATCACATCGAGGACTGAATGGATTGAGACCGGTTGATATTACATCAAAAACATCATTGACTTCTAAAAAATCTGTAAAAATTGCAAAACCTAAATGTAAAGTCGGTGACCATGTTAGAATTAGTAAAATTAGTGCATCACCATTTATTAAAAATTTTGATACAAATTGGAGTGATGAAGTACTTGTAAATGATTGCGGCCTGACGAAGATTGTTGTACAATTGAAATATATCGCGTTTATGTTGAATTTATTGAGTTGGCGTTTCTCTATTATTAAATCATTGCCACGTTTTTTGATTATTTATTCAATAATTATGCCTCTGCGGTTCCAGTGTTCAAAAAATTGCTGAAGAAATTTATTTCAATTAGAAAAATGGAACTGGACATTAGTTTTTTAGAAACTTGTCTAGAGAATGGTATGATTCCCTCTTTCATTTTTAAAATGAAACTGAGTAATTATCTTTTAACGGAAGATATTACTTCAATCCACCGGAAAACGTTACGTAGAACTTTGGAAGCACAGAAGAAAAAGAAGCGGATTTTGGATGATGAATTAGTTGGAATAGAAGCGGTTTTGATCAGGTTGATTGGTGATTTTCGTTTTCAATATTGTATCTTGAAGAATTTAGCTAAAAAAGATATTAACGTTTGTAAATATGATAAAGGTAATGGTTTGGTTATCTTAGACCATGATGTGTATGTGAATAAATTGAACGATGTTTTGTCATCTCCACAGTTTGTTAAAGATGGTAGTTGTCGAAAAAATGGGAAGTTGCCTCCTCTGAAAGATGAACTAACTTTGATAAAAATGTTAAACAAATTGTCGGATGATAAAAATATTGATATAGATTTGGTGAAATTCCTAAAACCGAAAGGATCTCAACCCGCAAAGCTTTATGGTCTTCCAAAAGTACATAAAGCAGGTATGCCTATGAGACCAGTGTTATCGATGGTAGGAACCGCTCAATATAAAATTGCCAAATTTTTGGATGGGTTATTAAAACCGTTAATGGTGTCTGAGTTCGAATGTAAGGATAGCTTTGAATTTGCTTCATTCATTGCTGCACTGAAGAAAAGTTCTGATGATGAAGTGATGGTTTCGTTTGATGTGTGTAGTCTTTTTACTAATGTTCCATTGGCGGAAACGATTGATTTATGTTGTGAAATGTGGAATAATAATGAGTCTGGACATAGAATGTGGATAAAATTGCTTTTCGCAAATTGCTTGAATTTTCAACGTCGAATGTTAACTTTTGTTTAATAATGAATGGTATAAACAAGTGGATGGTGTTGCTATGGGTTCTCCATTAGCCCCAACTATGGCTTCTATTTTTATGTCTAGTTTGGAAAAGAAAATGTCTTCATGCCATCTTGTTAAACCTAGTGTGTACAAACGGTATGTGGATGATATTTTTTTGGTGTTTGAGAGTCGTGAACATGTAATGCCGTTTTTAAATTTTATGAATGATTTGCATAAGAATATTAAATTCACATGTGAGGAAGAAAAAGGGTCATCGATTGCGTTTTTAGATTTACTCATTCAACGCAAATCGAAATATTATGAGACTGAAATATATAGAAAGTCGACGGATACTGGTTTATATACAACGCCTGATAGTTTTTGTGAGTTTAAATATAAAAGGAATATGGTGAGAGGATTAGTGTTTCGTGCTTGGTCACTATCCTCCACGTTTGCTAATTCAGTAAAAAGTATTGATGTATTGGTTGAGTTGTTACTTAAAAATGGCTACTCTAAATCTTTTCTTGAGAAGATGACAAAAGTGACTGTGGATAAGTTAATGTTTAAATCTGATAACGTTGGTATGCGTACGTCTGAATCTGAGGTACCTATTGATCCTGAGGAAAGTACTATGTTAAATTCGGAAAGTGACAAGAATCGATCCAATCGCATGGAGCCGAAATATGTGTTAGTATTGCCTTATTCGGAGGGTTTCAGAGAATTTAAACATAAAATTCTCAAATATGTAGACAAGGATCAATTCAGGATTGTTTCCACTTCTTGCAAAGTTAGCAGTATGTTTACTAGTAAATGTCCAACGCCAATTGGTTTGTGTTCTGAGCTTGTGTATCAATTTTCATGTAATGGGTGTAATGCCATATACATTGGAGAGACTGCCCGTCATCTCTGCACCCGAGTTCTTGAACACTGTCGACCAAAAGGATTGACTAATATTAGTAATCATGTTAGGAAATGTGTCAGTAAAAAAATAGGTATCTCTGATTTTAAAATTATTTCAAAAGGTTTAAGTAATTATTGGGAACGAGTAACTTGTGAGGCATTGTTGATTAGATATTTAAATCCAAAAATAAATGATCAAGTTGCCCGTTCCACGGAGATTTTGAATGTGTTTAAGTAATTGAAGGATGAAGGTTGGGAGTCTTGTTTGTGGTATAATTATGTTTGTGTTTTGTAAACTATGTAATTTTTTTAAATTTGTTAATTTTATGTTGAATGTTAAATGTTATTAAATTAAAATTTAATTTTAAAATAATATGTATGTGGGTTATGTAAATATGGTTTGGTTTTTTAAAATGTATTTTTTGAAATATTTTTTTTTAAAATATTTTTTTAAAATTTTTGATACAGTTTGGAGATGATTATTATTAGTTAATTTGTTTAGATATTGCATATTTTATGTCTTATTATTGATTATCCAGATTGCGGCCTGATATTATTATTATTATTATTATTATTATTATTATTATTATTATTATTGTTATTATTATTATTAGAAGCTGCTAACACATATTCTAAATTATTTTTTAAATCCGTTTCAAAAGTTAACGACATAATTCCAAGTATTTATTTTTCATATTTTCGAATGCAATGTTGCATCCGTCAGTTCAAATTAATTTTTGTTGTTTAACCCACATAGCTCTTGCCTTCTTTGCGTATTCTCTTATAAATCTTCTGTAGTAATTGCATATTCCTATTCTTAACACATCTTGGCTTTTCAAATGATTTAATCGCGTCTAGCTTTGATGGGTCAGTCTGTTGCTTAGACCCGCGTTTCCAATTTTGTCTAGTACTTCATTTAAAACTGCGTAGTGGCTGATTAATCGTTTCTGTAAATATCAAAATATCGTCTAGGTATACTGCTGCATATCTCGTACCCATTAATACTTTTCCCATCAGTTCCTGAAACGTACCTGGAGCCGCTGCTATTCTGCTATTCCAAATTACATTATGTTAAAACAGTATTGCCCTGAAAACGCCGTTTTTAGCTTGGATTCATCTTCTAGTTCTACTTGATAATATGCATTTTCAAGATCTATCGAACTCAAATACTTTGCTCCACCCAATTTATCTAACATCTCTGCTATTTTCGGCATAGTGAACGCCTGCCACTATGTTACTAGGTATAATTGCCTGAAATCAAGACATAATCTGATATCTTGCTTTTCTTTCTTCCAGACGCATATTAATAGAGTGTTTCATGGCGAATTACACTTTTTGATAATATCGTTTTCCCATAAGTTTTTATCGCTTCATCTATTTTACCTTCCAAGTTGAATGGTTGTCTCCAAGGTTTAATATTTATCGGTTTTCCTTGAGTTTCTTTTTTATGCTTCAACTGCTTTGTCCAGCCAATGCCCCATTTATTACCCATAAAAACATTTTGATTCTTTTTTACAATGTTCAGTAGTATCGGATTATTTATCTTTAAAGTATTCTATACCACCAATTACCTCTCGAGTCATATCGTACTATCGTAAATTTTACCCTTCTTTTCCTGCCATTTATTACTATTTCTAATATTCCTTTATCTTTCGTTTCTAAAACACTATTATTTGCACATCTCAATGTAGCAGTCTTTGTTGTTAGTTCTACATCTTTAAGTTTCTCAAATTTGCTCCAACTCATGACATTTAATGTAGCTCCTGTATCGAGCAAGCATTCTATCTTCTGGTCTTGTATTCTAATAGTCAGTGCTCGAAGTGAGGCGGGATAGCCGGGATATTATCCCGGCATTGATTATGTAGGCGGAATGGCATCCCGGCACTTCATTTCATATAATCTATAGGTTTATCCCGGTACTTATTTCATTTTATAGGCACACAAATACTGCAATTAAGGTCACACATAGTACATCCATATATGTATGTATATATATATTCTTTATTCTCTATTCTCTATTCAATTAAGAATTTCCCAAGCAGCAGTAATGGATAGGTAGGTATATTCTCTTATTTATTTTAGTTAAACCAGCAAGTTGTTTGTTGAGTTATTTATACTGCGACCCCCTCTATATATAATGTGTGCATGATTTCACATGCAGAGAGCTGTTATAATTAACGTGATAAGAAAACATATATGTGCTACGCAGATATACATACACATGCACATATTGACAATCACAATATGTAAGAGATAGGACCGCTTCAATGCCTTTATCGTACTTCTTATCCACTGTATATAGTATGAGTTTTGATGTATTAAAGGTGTGTGTGTGTGTGTGAAAGTGTAGGCATGAGTTTCTTGTCACGGGTAGCTTACACAAAGGGTGCCACAGCATGCCTATCCCGGCACATATTTTGTTCCACTTCGAGCACTGCTAATAGTTACACTTGGTTGGCCTAGTATTTTATCCTAACTAATAATATCCTTTTTCCAGTCATCTAAGGTAAGTATTTCTATATTTTCTCTTTCTCTTTTTGCAAAATCCTTTTTTATGAATCTGTTCACTTTCCTTATTACATTACTTTCCTCTTCTGTTACCTCTGTATCTTTCACATCTTTTTCTATAATACATGATATTTTACTTTTATTATAATAATTAATAATTTTGGAGTCAGAATCACTGTTTAATACACTGCCCCGACTATCTCCTCTTCTATCTGGGCGTTGATATTTGGGTATTCTCTGTATTTATCTTCTATTCTTTCATCACTTGGTTCGTCTATGAATGCTACGTATCTCTAGTGTACTTGTCTTGTTTCCTTTCTCGTTCCTTGATAACCATTCCCTGCTTTGAATCGTTCTTGCTGTCTTCCAAAATTCTCATTGTTTCTCCGATATCTCATTCTCTCCAATTTTGTGTAATAATCTGCCTCTTCACGTGTCTCGGGGTACCACATGCATAACATTCGACTAACTTTCTCTGCATCTGTGGACACTGACTACTTATATGTCCTTGTCTTCGACATGTAAAACATGTAACTGCCTTTTTTGTTATGCAATCTCTAGTCAAATGTCCTACCTTGTGAAATGTCCAGTATTCGTTCTTTCATTAATAAAACTTCTTTTTTAAAAAGCTATTTTAATTTTTTATTCCAAAATTTCAACTTAAAAAATCCAATTTAAAAATCATTTAAAAGTTATTTTAATAGTCAATTATTTACAATTTAAAATTATTTTGATAAACCATTGAAATATTTAACTCTCAGCTGAAAACACCTCACAATTATTATTATTATTATTATTATTATTATTATTATTATTATTATTATTATTATTATTATTATTATTATTATTATTATTATTATTATTATTATTATTATTATTATTTTAGGTAAAGAATTTTACAACAGTAAAGTCAACCAAATCGTCAATAAATGTATAATAAATCATTACTCGTTACATTCTCAATACAAAGCTGCACATGTTGAAAGATTTAACCGAACTGTGAGAGATAGATTAAAGAAATTGTTTGTGCAATATGGATAAATGTTTTACCAAAAATAATAACCAGTCAAGCCAGCAAATTCATGGTCAATCTCCAGAATCTGAGCAATACCAGTCAAAGCAAAATCTGCAGATGAAATGTCCAAAGCTATTAATATTTTATCCTAATAACTGGCAAACGAATTTAGGTATTATCATTATCAAATCTACCCATGTTGAAAGATTTAACAGAACTTTCAGAGATAGATTACAGAAATTGTTTGTGCATCAAGGTAATAAAAAAGGTAATAAAAAATTGGTAAATGTTTTACCGAAAATAATAACCAGTTATAATCATTCATCACATTGAGGACTGAACGGACTGAGACCGGTTGATATCACACTATAAAACATCATTGAGTTCTAAAAAATCTGTAAAAATTGCAAAACCGAAATATGAAGTCGGTGACCATGTTAGAATTAGTAAAATTAATGCATCACCATTCATTAAAAATTTCGATACAAATTGGAGTGATGAAGTCGTTGTAATTTAAAAAATAAATACTTAACAGAATCCTGTAATGTATGTCATCAAAGACTATGATAATAATATTGTACAAAGTAAATGTTATGAGCAGGAATTGCAAGTCATTCGTCACCCCAAAAGTATTTAGAATTCATAAAATATTGAAAGCTAAAAAGGTCGGTAAGGATAAAAATACTATTTCAAAAGGTATGTTTATCAAAACCCCTTCTATATATTAGCAAAAGACCTTGTAAAGTGAATTTTTTTACTAGTTTACCATGCAACAGTTTTCCATTAATTCAGCCAAACAATCAAGTCAGTAAATTCATAGTTTATCCTATTTATTTAGATAGTGACTTTGTTGGATTTCACTTTTGTGTAAATTCTTTCCATTTTACAGCAAATCTACAATCACATACACCAAGAATGAACTTATTAATAAAATGACATCAATTTTCATCCATAACAAAGGAAAACATTGTTCAGTACTTCAAGACGATAAAATTCATACTGAAATGGTTCAGCATGATAATGGATATTGTGTCACATCAATGTGCGCATCATTCAATATTACCTTTGAGACTATCGAAAATGCAAAAAGATTTGGTTTCTCAAATTTATATAACAAATTCGAATCTAATCAATGTATAATACCATTTCCAGTATTTAAAACGGAAAAAACAGATGAAATTCTGATTATAATAACATGTCATAATGAAGAACCATTTGCTTACATATTGAAAGACGATTTATATATAACAGAATTAGATCAATTACAAACTTTATTATCGGAAAATCTTTCAATGATTTTTGAATCAGTTCAGTTGGTAAAAAATAAAAATTTTCAATTTCAAATTAGAGACAATGTCTAAAGTGTCCATTTTTGATAATAACTTGAAGTCTACTTTGGGGTTACCTAAATATATATGTTAAAGATGGTAAAACTAATGAAGGTACGTTATTGCCGAAAATAATTCAACTTCATCAACAAATGTTCATTTACAGTAATATCGTAGAACCTGTCATTGTTGGTGATTATAGTGTTCCTTTAATGAAATCAATTCGGACTGAAAAAAATGAACAGGAATAAGTTGTACAAATTAATATAGTCAATCCCATGTATTTACCTGTTTCAACCTCGTGTATAAACAATATAGAAATAAATATAAGAGATGATTCTGGTAAATTAATTGAATTTCCAAAAGATTAAAAATTCATTTGACATTATATTTTCGTGAAGTAAATGGCTAATTCTGATATTATTATTATTATAGCGAAAACTTCCTATACTATAGTGTATTACTATTGTGTTAGAAAATACGTTTATTGTAGTATTGTAGTTTATATATGCGGGTAGTAAGAGATTCTGTTAGAACCCAACCAAGTCTCTTGTTAAAGAAATACTGTCTTGGGACAGCTGGGATGAGTGTGACTAGCTAGGTAGTGTGACTACAAATAAACATAAAGTACAACAAATAAAATTTAACCAACAATTTTATATTTAGAATTTTATTAACTAAAAAATTAAAATACTTTGTGATATTGACAAGGGGTATTATTTCAGTTTATCCTATAAAATGGATACTATGCCTGTACCATCTTCAATAATTTAGAAATTATGTAGTAGAGATTTTATTTCTGAGTGTACCATAAAAATATTTCACCTTGAAAATTCAGTATAATTTAATTTATAATAAATTTAAGAAAAAAATGATTTAAATTATATTTTTCAAAAATAAATTTACTAGTTAATAATGTTTTAATAAAATTAATAATGTTTTTATTACCAATTCTTCTTTTAGATGTTTGACAATATATTAAACTTGGGCATCGTAACTACTGTTTATAATGAAAAACTAATAATCAGGATGACATCAACAGAAAATGAAAATATGATCTTTTTAAAAACAGTTCGAACCGATTCGCGAATCGAAGAATGGATGGGTGCTGTTGAATTTGAAATGCGTAAATCAAATAAACGTATTACCAAGGAAGCTGTTTTTTATTATTGTTATCTTAAAACTCGAGTTTCTTGGATGCTAGATTATCAAGGTTACACTAATTTCCATTTATACATTACTGTATTTTTGTTAATATATTAATCCGCTGTCTTCAAATGGGTTATACACCTTTTTAAAAGGTACAATGTTATTACTTATCAAAATTTAAGTTATCCAGTAACTTCATAAAACCAAAATTGAATAAAATAGAATAAATTAAAATAACATAATGAAATAATTAAATTAACAGCAAAACAAACCAATCAAAAGGATTGGAATTAAAATTTAAAAATAAAACAAAAAATGTTTGAATTTACACACTTACTCAATCCTGATTGGATAGATTATCATCAAAAACAGTATATATTGACCAATGTATGCAAAAACTGCATCGTAGAAGTACAGCTAAAATTTTCGGGTAACCTAATGTCCAACTATCCACCTTCATGGAAGAGCCATGTGTCGACTTTGACATCTAGTTAGGATCTCTCACGTTCGTTCTGTCGTAGGCTGGCGAATCGATAAATCCCCATGGTAATTAGGCCGAATAATTTTCATGTAATCAAGGTTATAAACAGGCAAGTTAAATCACCCAACGATCCATGACTGTGATGATAACATAAATGTTTACTTTAATGATCGAACTAAGTCTTGGTTCTCTGTATTTATTTCCGGTGATTTTCTAGTACAGATCGAATAAAACTAAATCCAATAATACCGACGGATAAATTGACATTTTAGTTTAAATCTTAAACAAAAGTCTGGGTAATGGATGGTTGACCTGATATATTGTTTAAAGATTCAAATGAATAATTAATCTGAACATCTAAAAGGTTTTGATAAACGTTTTAAATTCACTATAGCGTCAAAGTCTCCTTAGAAACTACAATACTTATTAAAAATAGGTGTATCCTTTTGAGAAAATTTTGTGACACATAAATATTTCTTACAGGATTGCTATAAATAAATAACAGAAATAGGAATTCTTTCGTATCATCCTCCGGGTGAATCCGAACTCGGTCTAATGAAAATGTATTTGATTTTATTTAATTCTTCTTCCTTTACCTGACTTAAAATGCTCTGTCTAAAACCGCTTGAAAGAATCAATGGAAGCAGTGGTAAATTAACCCATTTTATTTAGATAACATGCCTGTCACTAATGTACTCAAATCAATATTGCAACCATATTTTTAAGTGCGCTGGTAAAAAATGCAACATTCGTACCATGCAAGCAGAAATCAGCCACCTAAAAAGAGCATCGATCATCTGGAGTTGACTTGGTTTGAAGGAGTCGACTAAAAAGATATTACGCCTAGAGCATTGCAGGGATAGCCTGTTGGAGGAAAGTCGCAGCCAGCGTATTCTGATCAGGGAGCAATCACAAAAGCTACACCAAATATATTCAGACTCAGAACTGTGGAAACGAATAGTCGAACTACCTGTGACAAATCGGACAAATGTCTTCCCGATCCACCTTTTATCGGAGGGTCTGAGTCCGCCGAAGGGAACAGCTTGCCTAAGCCATGGGGAAAGTCCACCCCTTTCAGCTGCCCAGGAGCTAGTCCACAAGTCGAGCTCCCGCCAAAATCATCGTACCAGCCACCGTTCCAGTTCTAGCGGCACCAACTAACAAGTCGATACGAAAATAGCTCACTCGTGCCGAACGTTTCAAGCGGAGAAGAGAAAATCAAGCCGAGGTGCAGGCTGCATTAATCGCCAACAATGCCAAGGCGACTGCAACGTGTCAAAGCCGTTTACCAGCCATCACGATGCTGTTTTAATTAGACAGTCGGATTCCTCTAGTCCGTGCAAGTTCTTAAGTTTAGTGTACAACGACGATTGCTAATTCGAAAATCAACAATCAAAAGCAATATTCCCCTATTAATCAATAAAAAAAAGTACCATTTCAAATCCATCTTAGGTTACCCCAAAACAAATTCAAAACAGCTCAATTCTAAATCAAAAAACTTCTTAATAAAGCCCATCATACCCGGTCCTTAGAGCCAATCCTTTTACCAAAGTTACGGATCTAATTTGCCGACTTCCCTTACCTACATTGTTCTAAGACTATCGGCTGTTCACCTAGGAGACTTGCTGCGGATATCGGTACGGATTGAAACGAAATTTATAACTGCTCCCTCAGATTTTCAAGGGTTATCAGTGGTGCTTCGGACATCACGTGAAACATGATGCTTTTAACCTATTGTGTAATATGAGCTCGAATAATGCTGACTTTAAAATTACCTTGACATGGGGGTAGTGGGCGAGAAAGCTTATGATAAATAGATTAAAGTTTAAATATATTTGTTTTCTTTATTGTTATATTGTATATAAACTATTTATATGCCTTTAGTAATTTTCAATTGAATAAAATTATATAATTCGATTTTCAGCATTTTCCTTTATATTTACTTCTGTAAAATTAATTTTCAAGGAATGGTTGTTCTGGCTGCAAATCAAATTTGGTTTACTTGGGAGGTGGAAGATACATTTAATAAAATTAAAAAAGGCCAGCGGGCGGCAATGAAAGAATTTGGTAAAAAAGTTACCAATCAAATTTCAGGAAATCGTTTACGCTGTTAGAAGTCAATTAAATAAGAATGACATGAAAAAACTTGAAACAGTTCTGATTATAGATGTTCACGCACGGGATGTTATTTGTAACTTTATTCGGGACAGGTAATATTATGGATATTTTTTTATCTTCACTATATTTCACTACAAAATTAAAATAATTACTTTCAAATAGTATAATTGAAGCTGAAGAATTTGAATGGGAATCACAATTACGATTTTATTGGGAAAAGGATATTGATTGTATAAGAATTCGACAGTGCTCAGGTGAATTTGGGTACGGATATGAATATTTCGGATTAAATGGTCGACTTGTTATTACACCTTTAACTGACAGGATATATTTAACACTCACTCAGGTTAGAAATATGAGAGTTTACAACTTTTCATTATTCATTTTTATTTACCTTTACACAGCATTTTCATAATCAAATAAAACTCATTATTAACAGTATTTCTTTTTTAAATTTATATTTTGAAATACATTTACAATGTGACGATATAATTTCGTAAAAGATAGGATGACAAGATTTATGAGTAAACAATTTTGACAATCTGTAAAATTCTCTATTTCTTGTTCATTTTTGTGCACTTTAGGTTTTGTTACCCTGTTCTTGTTTATCACCCAGTCGGTCGATGTATTTGGGCTTTCGTATGCTAATACTGATGAAAAATATTAAAATATCGAAATTTTATTTTACTAAAACATAAGATATGAAACGAGAACAATGATTAACATGAAAAGTTAACAAAAAAATTTAATATTTATACATAAATAATCAAGCCTTACTGTTGATGAATTAAAAGTTGATTAGTAATAAATATTTTATTAATTAGAATTTCTAATTAATAAATTTATTTATTTTTTAATTATCGGCCTTCTGATCAACAAATAACTAACTAATTATTAACATACACTTTGCTGTTTAAACCATTGCTAATTTATTATTATTATTAATGTATAAGTATTAATTTTTTTTGTTAACTTTTAGTAGACCAGCTGTTAAAGTAAGACCATATATCAAAAAAGTTATTAAAATCCAACAAATGAAATATAGAAAATTAAACAAAAAAAACGTAATTATAAAAATAAAATAAAACTCATAAAAATAAAAAGCAGAAGAAGTCATGGGTCACATCAGTGGCGTACCAAGGATTTCTGGGGCCCTTGTGCAGATTTTGGGACGCACAAAATATTTGTCGAACGAAGTGATCCGAGGAATCAAACCATAGGCAGGCTTGGGGGAAGGTGATTAGCAACTCTCTGAGTAAATTTGCGCATTTTAAAACAGAAATAGTAGCGTTTCGGGTTGTTTGAAAGGATATTTTACTAATTTTTCGTCCTGGGCCCTTGTGCCGTGCACAACCTATTGCTACGCCACTGGGTCACATTTTGCAAATTTTAGCATTTTCTACATAAATCATGTTGATCATTTTTTGGAGATAAGAAAAACACCCATAGAACACAAAATTAAATCAAGGGGAAAATTTAAATCAACAATTAATTAACGAAATACATAAAAATTACACCAAACACCACTGAGATGCATTTCCTATAATATAACAAAAAAATCAATAATCTTACATTATAGAAACATACATACTTACTTTGATTTCACGTTGATGTTCTCATTTATAGCTCAATGAGATACATCTTATATTATAGAAATCTGAAAAGTGGAAGGAAAATTAAAAAATGCACACAAGCACAACACATAATAAAAAATACATACAAACTTTTGATTCGTAAAATTGTAACGATGAGATACGTTTCTATAATAATTCTATTTTAGACAATTTTTAGAAAAAAAAGATCGTTGAAAATTTTTTAAATTATATTTTTAATGAAAATATCAAGAGCAGATGAATTTGGTTCAAAATCTTTTTATTCCAGATTTGATTTCCTTTAAGAATCCCCTCATATTGAGCTCAGAAAAAAAATTACAAAAATTAAAAAAATTATTATAAAAAGCGATTTTTCCCAAAATGTTTTAAAAAAATACATTGATTGATTTATTTAATTAATTAATTATAATTAAAAATATATCGGACTCACATTTTTTCGAAATAATTCCAAAATACTTTAATAAAAGACATAAAATTCCTAAAAAAAGCCTGAAAATTAATTAAAAATAATTTATAATTATATTGTTGATTAAAAGTAATATTTAAGAACTTGAATAATGATCTCATATCCATGTGGATCAAAATTCAAGTCTTAAAATTTACTTTAAATAAAAAAAATTACTTGTAAGCCATTTGTAAAATTGCTAAAATAAATTTCCAAAAAAATTAATTGGTTTTAAAAACATTGATTAAAAAAACATAATTCAGTACATGATAAATTGTTGCTTGATTTGCTGATGATGATAAATAAATTGGTGAGTGATTTTACACGCCAACCACCACTATAGAGAACGTATCTCAGTGGTGTTTGGTGTAAATTAAAATGATATGAATAGGAAAGTAACACATAATTTATTTTCTTTAATTCCGACCATCAGCCAATGAGAGAACAGAAACCATACTCTCACCTGATTGTCAAGCAGCATTGAAAAATAGTATATATAGGACCGAACACGCCAAAAAATTTAACGAACTAACTGCCACTGAACTCGACACAATTAAACTTCGTATTTTGATATTTTATGCAGTTTTTGATTCAATTTTGGGAAGAAAGAATTTAATTGTACGTATTGCAATTATATGTAATCATTTTTGGCGATCACTGTTCTCATTTATTATATATGTTAAATAAAATTTCGATCATTATTCCATGCTTTATGACATTCAGAATTTTATTTTACTATTCATTTACATTATGAGAGTCCAAGAAATAAATTACGTAGATCATTTGGTTGCTGCAAGAATTCAAGGGAAAACCTAAAGTGGACCTTGGAGTTTGTGGAACATTCAGGCGCAATCAAGGATAACCCATCGGTTCTTAAATTTCAGTTGAAAAATTAAACTTTGGCATTTTATGAGTTATGAAGATTTTTGTAAATGTCTTCTAAATTTCCTATACGGCTGTTTTCCTATAATAAATTGATATTTTTAAAAACATTTCAAGTATCTTTTATTAATTCAACTTCTCCACTTTAGATCCTGGAGCACACATTTTTTCAGCAGCAACCGGAAAATCATCAAGTTTATCGTGAATAGATGTTGGAATATCTAGATCCACTTCCATAGTATATCTATATGAAAGTGAATCTAGATCAATAGATTCACAGTCTTTTAATAAATTAATTAATTCAGGCTCATTCTTCACCCAAGAAAATTCACCCCTAAGTAGTTTTTCGCTAAGAGCCCAGCCGTACAAATTATTAATATCGATAAATAGAAGTTCAGTATTTTCATTTGTAGTAACATAATGTTTGTTTACAAATGTCAACCACCCTCTTATACCACCATCAAAGAAATTAAACATCTCCATGTATTGAATCAACTCGATGGGTTCGTCTTAAGTCATCAGAGTTGAATTCCAAGACATATGGGAATACCCAAGAAGTTTAAAGGTTCAAGACGATTCTGATCTAAAGATTTATTTCGAAACTGCTGGAAAAAGTCAGCTAAAAGAAAGACATCGAGTTTTAGATAGACCATCATAAGCCATCACAAAGGTTATTACAGTGGGTTTCCCCCTATATAATTTCAGCCATAGAATATTCGTCTTCAGTAACACCATCCCAAATTGGCGGTAATTGGGGAGTTTACCGAAGCACTTCAAGAGTAGTGGCAAAATTATATGGAAAAATCCCTTTATTATTAACAATGGTTCCCCACAAATCTGATCGTGCTATCGGTAAATTAACGAACTATTAATAAATTGACAGGAATCAATAAATATAATAATTAAACCACCTGTTCTTGCAGATAGTGTTATGAACTTTACAGTTGTGTAGGAATGCATGAAATATTCCAAGATTTAAAGCTACTCAAGTCATATATGAGGATATGATGAAGATCATACCCTCGCAAGTTATGGAAAACAATCGGAAATTCATATTTTATTTGACGAGAATTATTGCAAGTTGAACAAGCTGCTCCCAAAAATTTACCAGTAAAGTGATCATGATCTATGGTCTGGTTTACTAATGTTTTCTTGCAAAGTTAGCACATATAACTGCTGAAGAAAAAGAAATAAAAGAAATAAAACTGTTTTCATACCAATGTTTTCAATTTTTTTAATGAAATTAACAATACAATCTGGACCTAAAAAACTTTTATATCATTTTGTACCTGTGAAATTATTTATTAGCAAAATACCAGCAGAAATCGACAAGTACCTTTGAAAGTATCTATTATCAGTAGGTAAGATAGCCTCAAAGTCAGCATAAATCATAAAAGGTGGAGTTAACTGTTTTAGACCAATCATTAAAATATAAATTCAAATTTAATGGTAAAGTATATAAAGTTGTTCCTAATTGATTTTTCTCACATAAACCGTTATGTTTATCTGAATAATCAAGTGTACGGAAGCCATTTAAATAACGATTACACCATAGACTTTGAATTTGAATACTAGTAACAGAAGAATTACGACAATTTCAAAGTCAATCAAGATTAGTGGCTCCTATATAATAAAAAGAATAACTGCTTTCCAACAAAATTAAATTAATCGGACTACAACTTTCGATCAATGTATGAATGTCCAACATAAGGAAGTTTTAATACTTCAGAATTTGTTAAAATATCCACTAAATCATCCTCATCGTATGCAAGAACATTAATCGAAAGCCACGGATTTTTAGCTTCAAATTTAGGTATATTACAGAGACGCATCGGTAAGTGAGAAGGATCAAAGACTATATCAGACAAGCTATAATTGCTAGTTCGATTTCTATGATTACTATCAACGTCATTATATTTCAAAATAGCTTAAATGCTATAGATGAAACACAAATCATCCGTATTGTTGACATTTATTACGTAATGTTTATTTAATAATGATTGAGGAGTTGAAAAAGAACCCATCCCACTCAATCTATTTATTTGAGAAAATTTTGTAATAACAAAATGTATTTCTTTTATTTTATTAATAATCCAATTACTTCCTTTTCATTAATTAAAGTAATTTTCTCGTTAAGAATAGCAATACCTTCATCTAAAAAGGTATCTGTCATGGATCTTGCAGAATTTGAAATGACGAAAGATTGAAATTCTCCGTCTTTTTCAAATTCCATTTCGATACAAAATTGTATCTTTACAGAACCTATTTTTCTGGTGACATTATTTAATTTATTAATTAAGGGTCTGGGTATGGTTAAAGAATTTAAATTTAATTTTAACTATGGCATGTGATTTAGGTAAATCATAATTTACAAAAGTTTCTAGTGATCCACCAAATTGGATTATAATATAGTAGGTATATATGAGCCCACGGAAGCAATTTGGTACCTCCCCTTACAACTCAATAATTAATCAAAATTTAACAAATATTTTCATTAATTTTTCCTTTTATTTTATCATTTTTATTTAATTAATTAATTATTTCTTTATTTATTTTTTTTATTTTGTTATTTAATTTATTTTAGTTTAAATTTAAATTATATTCTTATCTGTAATTCTTATTACTCTTTTTTTACTAATTTACTCAAACTTATATATGAACTTACGAAAGCAATTTGGTACCTCCCCCCTTTACTACTCAATAATTAATCAGAAGTTAATATATTTTCATTAATTATTTCCCTCTATTTTATTATTTTTATTTAATTAATTAATTAATATAATTTTCTTTCTTTATTTTGTTATTTAATTTATTTTAGTTTAAATTTAAATTATTAATTCTTATCTGTAGTTCTTATTACTCTTTTTTACTAATTTACGCAAACTGAGACAAAAAGTTCAAAATATAAAAATATATAAGTCACACTTATTATACATTTAATTCAAAAAAAATCAATAAAAAAAAATTTTTAAAAAAAAATTTATTTAAATAAAATCTGGTATATCTTCAGCTGATTCTTTGAATTGTGAGAATGTTGGATCCGGATCGAATTATTGAACAGCAAATGAGTCACCTCCCATATAATCCCAATATCCATAACTTTTATTTTCCCCACCCAAACCCTTTTATCATCTGCATTGGTAAGTGCAGTTTTTTCATTTTTTTATGGTGAATAGCTGATGATTTTTGCTAGTTATTTTAGTTTGTGGTATAGAAAAAATTTGATTAGTGTTATAACAATCCTGGTACGACTGATGTTTTATGTCACTACCTTTCAATGTTACTCATTTAGCTTTATTAATCTCATCATCACCTAACAAACTATAACATTTAGGCCTAATAAAAACACACTCCTTATATTTAGGACCTTTATTCTCGTCTTTGAACTTTCCAATGACAGAATCAAGGTTTTTACTGTATAAGAGAAGACAAGTATTATAATTATATGTGTATAGTAAATTATCACGGATCATGGTTGGTAAAAGAACATCAAGCTTACAGTTAATAACTTCAATGAAAAAAGAATCCGTATCACCTGTAACGATATTAATTTTACAGTTGAATTCGTTACGATATTTTTGAAACCTTCATACTGCAACTGATACATTCTAAGTTTCGATAGATAAAGTACAGTTTGGCATATGTAACTGGGTCTATCTAAACAAATAGCTTCCTTATTTAGCAAGACTGATACTAAGTCATTGTCAATTTCATAAGTCCTTTTAAACATTGGTTTAGATGTATATGTGATTAGCCTAGAAGCGGAATTACATAGCCGCAAATTCAGGCGTTTTTTCAGATTCTCTACGGTTTTGCCGTAGAGACTATTATATAATAACTTATAAATTATAAGTTATAATAATTTTTATTCAAGGCATTACTCGATTCCGCACTAAGTTTGGTATTGGTATCGATGTTATCTTTAAAAATATTATCGTTTGTGAATTTAATTGCCCTATATACATGAATTAATTTTACACCAAGAGAAAGAAAAAGCTTGAGGAGTCTCCAAGTAAGAACATAGTTCTTCTTGGGATGATATGTAGGCACCACCTTCTCAACTTTAGAGCCAGATGGAAAATCATCTAATTTGTCGTGTATTGAATAAGGAATTTCCAAATGAAACTCCAAGGTAAATCCAAATTGAAGTGCTTCCAAATCTGCAGATTCACAAAAATAAATTATTTTATTTAACTCTTCTCTATTGGTTCGCCATTTAAAATCCTTATATGGAAGTTTTTGGCTTAAGGTCCACCAAATTATTTATATCAATGTAAAGAAGTTCTGTATTGTCGGAGATACTACATGGTGTTTGTTAACAAATGTTAATCCACCACGATTCCCTTCGAAAATATTATACATCTCCATATCTTGCAAAGGCTCGATAGGAGATTTCAAAGTCATTAAAGCAGAACTCCAGCTCCTGCCAGGAATGCCCAAGAAATTAATAGGTTCAATTCGATTATGTGGAATAGATTTTGAACGAAATTGTTGAAAATAGTCAGCTAGTAAGAAAACAACCAATACAGTTTAAACCATAAAAACTCTTATATATCTTTTCACCAGTAATATTATTAATTAGTAATAGTCCGGCTAAAATCAGTAAGTGGAGCTGAAATTATTTATCGTCCTTTGGTAAAACAGCCTCAACATCAACATATACAACAAAAGGAGGAGTCACAATCTTAGACCAATCTTTAAATATCAAGTTCTCATCGGAAGGTAAACAATACAAAGTTGTACCTAGTTTGTTTTCTCACATAATGTGTGATGTTTCTTAAAAGCTTCAGCCAATCTGAATCCATTCAAGCATCGTTCACACCAAATACTCCTGTCAAAATTAGTAACTGCTATGTAATGAAAAGAGTCACTTTCCTCCAACAAAATTAAATTAATCTGGAATTCCAACTACAACTTTAGACCTATGTATGACATCTACAAAAGGATGTTTTAATACTTCCGTATCATTAATATTTATTAAGTCAAATTCATCATACTAAAGAACATTAATCGCATATCTAGGGTTTTTAGCCTCAAAGTTTGTGATATTACACAATTTCATTGGTAAATCAGAAAAGTCAAAGATAAAATCTGATGGATTATAGCTAGATGATCTATTTCTAGGATATCTATATATATTTTATAATAGACAAAATACTATAATTGAAACACATCGTCAGTGTTTTTCACATTAACCGTACAATATTTTAAGGATAATTTTGGAGGAGTATCAATACCTCCGTGACCATTCAACTTACTTATTTGTGAATATTTTGTCAATTTAAAACTAATTTCCTTAATTTTATTAATTGATCAGTTGCCACCATTTTCACAGACTTGAGTTATTTTTTCATTCAAAAGAGCAATACTGTCTAAAAAGGTATCAGTCATGGGTTTTGCCAAATTAGATATTATAATAGACTGAAATTGTCCATCTTTTTCAAATTATATATCAATGCAGAATTGAATTTTAACATATCCCATTTTGGATATAACAGAATTTAATTTAGTTAATAATGGTGCAGGGATAATTAATATATTTAAATTTAAAGAAACCATTTTAACAATGACATGTGTCTTATTTAAATTAAATTTAATTAAAGGTTCATTAGAAACACCATATTGAACAATATTTTCGTCATTTGATGAATGAACATCTTCATCATTGGAAATTACGAATATTTTCGTTGATTGTGGACAAACAGTAACAATTCGTCTTTTATTTAGATTAATAGATGCAAAAAGATTCTTTATTGTACAAGAAAATTGATTTAAATGTGCAGTGTTGACTATAAAAGTCAGAAAGAGTTAAATTTGGGGAGCTCTTTCAAATGGGAAATATAAAGAAGGTGACTCGTTTATTCATATGTCGATAGTATTTTTCATTATTTTATGGCATTTGCGGTCATCATGGACATTACATTGACAATAATTCGGGTAAAGATTACCTTAATAATTAATTTTAATGGTATTTTATAATTAAGGCTTAATTATAAAATACCATTAAAATTATTCAAAAGTTTTTTAAATATCATAAAATAAAAGAAATTCGATATAATTATTTCATATAATTATTTTATTGTAATTATTTCACAAAATATTATTATTATTATTAAATAATATTAAAGAAATCTGATTAAATTAATGTTTACGCAAAAATTTGCAAATTATTATTATTTATTACAAGAAATATTTACTAAATTTATTTAGTAAAAATATTTACTAAATTAAAAATATTAACATTTAAAAAATTAAAATTATATTAAATTTCCTTTAAATCATAAAAAGTAATCAATACTTGTAAATTTTCATTTCGATTTATTGACATATTGACATAATTTTTCTCTTTATTCGTACTACCTAAATTATTAATAAATTAAATCAATAAATAAAAATTTATGTTTACATTTTCTTTTCAAATTTCCTTTAATATTTGATTTCAAACTGTCTTCATTAATGTTATCTAAATTAATTAATAAATTAATTAATAAAATCAATAAATTAAAAATTATGTTTACTTTTTCTTTTCAAATTTCCTTTCATCATCGATTTCAAATTGTCTTCATTAATATTATCTTAATTAATTAATAAATTAAAATTTACCAAATTTCTGAATTTTTTCTCAGACATTTTTAACGTTTTCTATTAAAGAATTTAATTTTAAAGGTTGACTATTTGTTAAATGTGACTAATAATAGATTATTGTTTATAGACTGGATAATAAACACGAACAAATTCTGACCAATCAAAATCAAGCAAGGGTAGAAAAATATATATATATATATATTACGTTGCGGTATTTTAAAATTTAAATATATTTTAAAAACACATTTGGAGGCTAAAGTCGACTTACTTATTAAAAACATAAAATATTAAATTAAAGGTGCAATAATTAAACCAAAATATACGGCATACCGAATACATTAGATATTTAATGGACAAATCTTCTAGAAAATTATAATTATTCATTATGTATTATTCAACAAAACAGCAAAATAAAGAAAAATTCAATAATTAAAATAAAACAAATGTGCAAATAAAATTATATTTAAACTAATTTATAGAGAATTAAATTCCATCTGTTCATCATTATACTATAAAATTCTATGATAAATTGATGAAAAATTCAAATTTAGTATAAAAACATGTGTAGAATATGCAAAACGACATACACAAATTTTAATCAATCCATTTTACAGAAAGTTAAATTTTAATTGTACTATATACGAATCAATAATACTACAAAGTTATGTTATATTTTAAAAATATAGATTTATCATAAAAATATGTATGTAACACACACAAAACGAAATAGGAAAATTTATAAAAATTCAGATTTTTTTTAAGAATTTAAAAAAATTGGTTTACTCCAAGGGGGAATGTACGGATAGCAACACAGACAAGCAATCAAATAAAAAAAAATTTTATTTATGATATTGCATCAAACCTTTTTAATAAAATGTTTTTGAGTCTTATTTTGATATCTGAAGCAGAGCACGAGGATTCAATACCAACAATAATAATATTCAAACACTTCAATGAACTAATAATGAACTAATACTGACTATTTCTCCTATTTTAGTTTCCTTAAAACAACGGTATTTACCAATAAGAATAAGATCATTACCCGTTACAGAAAATGAAAATTCACTAAAATCAAGATTTTCTACAAATATTTCACCCCATCAAATACCTAACTAGAGATGATATATACTGATTGATCATAATTCTTCATCGATTCATCCAATCATTTTCAGTATATTCTACAATAATTTTCAAGTAAATTTTAAACATCTATCCTTGATAGTAAACTGGTTTTTTATATTATGATTTTTAAAAGTTCATCAATGTGTAAATGGAAATACTCTTAGAAAATATAATTATTGAAAAAAAATATTTAGTCAAAGTCATTAGCAAAGATTAATCATATTTTTAACCTAACTGTCATTAAAATTAATTTTTTATATAAAATTAAAAAACAAGTCAATAAAATTCAGCTAATTATCAAGAAATTAATTAAATTTATCCATTAATTTTATTAGAAAAACCATTAAAATCTTAAATTTTAAAATATTCCTTTACTAAACATGAAATTTACAAAATTGTTAAATATTTCCGAAAACCATCAAATCTAAAAAAATAGTAATGAATGCCTTAGACACCAAAATTTACCTAAATAATCTTTCAAATTAATTCATTAAAATTGAATATAACTGGAATTTGTCATTAAATTCAATTTAAATTAAATAAGATAATCAAGATAAGAACTTTGTTAAAAAATATTATTCTAAAATGGTAAGAATTAACACTGTAGTATTAAATGGAAAGGTAATAATTATTTAAACCTAATTAACTTAGTCATAATTTTCTTTAATTATTGTACAAATTCTCATCATCTTTCAAAATTTATTACTTAATTTTAAATTACATCCTTTAATTTACTTAATTTTGTTTGTATTAACTTTGTTTTTAGTAATTAGAAAAATGTCAAAAGGTAAAAAATATATTTTTATTTATAATTTATAATCTTTATATCTAGTTTATTTATTTGAAGTAATTTTAAAGAAGAATCAAGAATTATACTCAGGAATAAGAAATACCAGAGATTATTGTGCACCAGAGTTACTTATAAATAAAATATTTCGATTAACACGTATTAATATAGAACAACCTTTAGAGTTGCACTACGATATGGTTCTAAGATCTGACACTAGATGCATTGAAAAAGGATCAATCAGTTTATATTTTATTAGCTGAAATGCGTAATAATACTAGCTTGAAATAAAATGTTTAATATAATTTTAAAATTTCTTATCTGTATCATTTTCATTTTACGTTTTTATTGTAAAGTATCCTTTAGATTATTTTATTGTCAAATAATCAAAGTTTCTATTGTTGTGAACAATCTAGTTATTAAAAAGTATTATTATTATTATTATTATTATTATTATTATTATTATTATTATTATTATTATTAGTATTAGTATTATTATATTGTGAGTGTGTATTATAACCGAGTGGTTATCACATTCATTGGCATCATTATAGTACTCGGGTTCAAATACCTGTATGTGTGACTTTTTCTTATAAATTTAAATTTTCATAGAAATCGGCCAAGAATTTCCTTAGAAATTTGATAAGATTTATCGAATAAGCTACTAATAAAATAGTAAACAGACTTAATAAGTGTTTTGATTTTACTATTCAGATCACTTGGTGGTTATTTTATTTTATTTTATGCATGGATTAGTAATTTATGTAATACGTTTCAATAAACAACCGAAAAAATTTCATGTATTTATAATTTTAAATAAATCTCATGCAAATGATATGAAAGATAATGTTTTTTTTATAAGACATAGAAAGTAACAAAGTAGAAATAGTAATAGTACCGTTACGGCTGTGTATTTCAGTCTGCTATTAATTCATAAGTGTGAATGATTATGTATGTCATGACCTTTATTTTAATTTAGAGACTTTGGAGCCCATTTCGAAGGAAACTATTCAAATTTTGTATATGCAAACCATCATTTTTACGTGACCTAAATTAAATTCTCAGTCAACCTAGATATTTTCCATGGGAGTTGGTTCAGCGATGGTATGGCCTAGCGGTGATACTTCCATCTAATGATCTACATAATGACGTTATGTTATGTTATTTCATCAATGACTAAGCACAAAATATTCTATACCAGATATGTTTTGAGACTAACAATTTAATAATATTGTATGATACATAAGGTGCTGTTTTGATATAGAAAACATTCTGAAAAATTCTATTATTCTAAAGAAAATGAAATAATTAGTACCAAAAGTCTTATGGACAACTGTTAATATTAAATTTAATTTTTAAGGCTTTATCAATGCATCTTGGCGGAGCACTATCTGGTCCTGCAGGAACTGGTAAAACTGAAACTGTAAAGGATTTGGCAAAAGCATTGGGTTTGCTGTGTGTTGTTACAAACTGTGGTGAAGGAATGGATTACAAAGTAGTTAATTATGTCATTTTATTTGCAAGAAAATAGTCAATATTTAATTTTGAAAATATCATCTAAATTTTTAGTAAGAAAGATAATCTATAATGATAAGAAATTCATATTTTATATTCTACCTTTTTACGTTTCTGAAAATCAAGAAATTTATTTAAAATATTTTTTTAATTAAGTATCATTTAAATAAATGTGATGTTGGTCGCTTTTCGAACTTTAACTTTAAAGTTTGAAAATAATTCAAATCTGAATTAATTTGAGCTTTATGCTTTACCTCAAATGCACTCCAAGACGACCTCGTTTCATTGATTTGTTCGTCAAGCATTGTTGTCATAAAAATAAAACGGGGACCGTTCATCATGAAATATTGTTATGAAACCAAATGGTGGGTCGCAGATAATCCACATTTTACCCGTTTGTGTCGTTTTCGATGCAACTCAAGATACAATGAATTGCTTAACCACCCGACATCCGTTGAGTGATCAAAATTGGTAGTGTGTTGAATGGAATACTCGCAGAAGTGAGTGTATTTTCTTCGAGTATTTAAATGGGTTTGCGGGCTGCCGATAGAAGGCTTGTGCCCGACTTCAGTGTTAAGGCCCCTTACTATATGCTCCAATGACGCGAACCTTGGGAGATCTGCTCCTCTATAGGTTTATTTTCCATGCTATATTGTGTGTCGATATTAACCCGATGGAAATCAAATTTTATTAATATATACGCATGACACTAAAGTGACTGTAAGACATGTGAATCAGGAACCAGTTGAATACCCTGGGATTGATTTAGCAATGATTCTGCCATTAGATTTTTAGTAGGAGGAAGTGTGCACTATGAGTCATCATTTTTTGTCATTTTTGCCCTACCCCGATGACTCATCGATGACTCACCAAGGTCACGTGACTCGTCGATGACTCATCAAGGTCATTCTATTTTTAGTGTATAGGTCAGATGAATTATCTATTTTTAGTAACAAATACATCTATTTTTAGTAACATTTTTGATCCGACCACTGATCCGATGACTCACCAAGGTCATTAAACGACACGTGATTCATCAATTTTTAAACAAAGACATTCAAACATATATTTAAACAATGACTCGTCTATTTTTAGAACAAAGACAATAACTCATAAAAACAGGATTCCACTAGAACAAAGATGTTATTATTAAAATTATTATTATTATTATTATTATTATTATTATTATTATTATTATTATTATTATTATTATTATTATTATTTTCAACATATTATTTTCAAAGTAATTATATAAAACATAGTAATTTCATAAAAACATAATCATTTCTGATATTGTTTTCATAATTTTCTTCATATAAACATATTCATTTTCTTCATATAAACATATTCATTTTCTTCATTTTTCATAAAAAATTGGTTTCACAACAGAATTGGTTTCATAATTCATAACAATATTGGTTTCATAACAAAATTGTTTCATAATTCCTAAAAAACATAATAATTAAAATTAACCTATCTATCTACGAGCGTTTTGAATTTATATATATATATATATATATATATATATATATATATATATATATATATATATATATATATATATATATATATATATATATATATATATATATATATATATATATAAGAGTATATACAACGTCTATCCAATCAGAGCACCGATAGGATAGGGGAGTTTACGCAAACATTCTCTATACTTTGTTCTAAAATGATGAGTCATCGATTACTCACATAGTAACAAATAATGTCTTTGTTACTCAAAAAAGACATCTTTTTTTAATTTACACGTGACATGTGCATGACTGGAACATGTTTTTATAATGTGAATAATAATATTTATGTGAATAATAATATAATAATAATAATAAAATAATAATAATAATAATAATAATTATAATAATAAAATTAATTAATAATAACAATATATTAAGCTAAAGATAAATAAATTTTACGCGCGCACAGAATTATTACTTTTATAATTATCAATTTTATTATTATTATTATTGCAAGTATTAGTGAAAAACCTAAAATATTTTTAAACACACAAGTGATGGGGTCAAAGGTTTTACGCACACACACACACAAGTTATATATAATTCGAAAGTGTACATGTTAGTCACGCACTTGTATTGCATGTCTTTGTTGAATAATAACCGATGGCTCATCATTTTTGTAGAACAAAGACAATGACTTATCAGACCCATTAAAATTTATTATTATTATTCATAATATTATTTATTATTATTATCAAAATTATTATTGCAAACATAAGTGAAAAACCTAAAATATTTATTTTTACACACATACTCAACCCATTATTATTATTATTAATATTATTAATATTATTATTATTAAAAATCGCCATTCACTACATCTTTTTCACTATATATTTCGATGGCATCACTATCATCATCAGGTTACCTATATTCACGACGAATGAATAACTATACTATATTGATAATATATAAACAAATTATGAAATATATAAATTTTAAATTATAAATACAAATTTTAAACAATTATTTTTTAAAAATAATATCCAATAATCAATTATATTAAATAAAACTTTTGAAATTATTTAAAAATATTATTTTACTTATTTTTAATTATTTAACATAGCTATTATTAATATACATCAACATACAAAAACTTAATTAAAAACATTCAACACACACGTATTCACTGCATTCTGCACATTGATTTTAGGATTAAAAGCTCTTATCAATAATGCTTCAATATCACACGCTCAAAACAATTATAAAATTTTTTGATAAGATTTTAAAATCAGACATTCCTAATTCTCTCATATAGACTTTATTATGATCTATAATTTAAAATTTTTAGATTTTATAATTTGTTTATATATTATCAATATAGTATAGTTATTCATTCGTCGTGAATGTCGGTAACCTGATGATGATAGCGATGCTATCGAAATATATAGTGGAAAAGATGTACGAATGGCGATTTTTAATAATAATAATAATATTTTTAAATTAAAATTAAATACATTACATACATACATACAATTAGATAAGAATAAACCACTGAACGTTACAACATAATCATAATAATATTACTATATAATTTCTACCGGCGAAATAATCATGTTCTGGTCCATCTTCGTTACCATCTAGAAAATGTGGATAATCATAAAGGATCAGTAACATCTTCAAATATAATGGTGTCACGCATCCTATAGTTTCCATATGCAAGACTCTTATTTTTTTAATCCAATATCTTTTATTGTCAAAGCTAGTCAGTGCCTTCTTATAACTCTTCACAGAAAATAACTGGTGATTTTTACTTGTTATTGTTACTGTGGGACAGTGACAATCCTGTCATTCAAGTAACAACCAAGATACGACTGATGGTTCAAGGTAGTATCATTAAGACAGGTCCCTTTCGCTTTCAAACATTCCTCGTCCCTAACAAGTTATAACATTTGGGTCTCAAGAAATTTACATGTATTTGACAAAATTTCATATTTTTACACACATTATAATTCTCTATCCATAGCACACACACATAGATATTTTATAAAATTTAAAGAAGTTTACATATATTTGATAAAATTTCATATATTTACACACACATAATAATCCTCTCCCTATCCCACATACACAGAAAACATATATTTTTTGTAAATTTACATGTATTTGATAAAATGCAATATTTTACACACATAATAATTCTCTACTCGATAGCACACACATACGCAGATTTTTCATAAATTTTAAAGAAATTTACATGTATTTGATAAAATTAATTTTTTTTGCCTATTGCACACACAATAATTATATACCCAATAAATTGTGGGTGTAAATATTTTAGGGTTTTACTAATTTTTGCAATAATGATAATAATAATAATAATAATAATAATAATAATAATAATAATAATAATAATAATAATAATAATAATAATAATAATAATAATAATAATAATAATAATAATAATAATAATAATACTATTGATAATAATAAATAATAATGATAATAATAATACTAAATAATAATAATATTTGCAATAATAATAATAATTTTGATATTAATAATAATAAATAATAATAAAAATTCCCATTGTCTTTGTTCTGAAAACATGTCTAGGTTTTAAAAAGTGATAAGTCATCGATGAATGCCTTTGTATTACCTTTTGTTTGTACCCTTGGTCCTTCGAACTCACCATCAAAAGCCCTTTTGAATGATATATATATATATATATATATATATATATATATATATATATATATATATATATATATATATATATATATATATACTTCGAGGATTTGGCCATCATACTTACCTTTGTATTACCTTTTGAATGATATATATATTAGGGTGGGTCGAATGTTAATAAATTTTGAGTTCAAGAAAGGAAACATGGTTAAAAAGTTGTATTTTGGTATAGAAAAATCGAATCAAACCATTTTACTTAGATTTATGGACATTTACTGCTCCCAACTTTTCTCCGAAAATGCAGTTCAACATAAGTGTGAAAACAATGTAATTTGGCTAGTGTCGGAATGTGTTTTGCGCCTTTGTCCATATTTAGATGTAGCTTTCTTAAGAGCTTATAAGTATATTATTTACTCTCTTGGGCTGAGATAGTATATTCTGTGTCCTCATCCCGCATTGAAATATATCCTGACAACGTCAGTGATTAGGAAGGGCCAAATTTGAATTATCCTTTTCAAAGACAAAAATCAACTTTCGAAATTATTTTTTATTAAAAACATCCAGCCAAAAGTTTAGAAATGTATTAGCGAGGGCATAAAAAGAAGTCACATGAAATCAGCTTTGCTTTGCACCTTGGGCAATTCCTTCCTTGATTTTTTACACAGTAGTACCATACCATGTCTGGACTTGTGACCAAACACTTTGCAACTGGCAGAAGAAACATCTTTGATGGCTCTTTCAACGGCTTGAGAATGACAGGGAAATTGTTCTAATGTAATTTTCTTATTCATCTTCAATTCATGATCCAATATATGAGATAAAAGAGGGGGAGGCGTCAAATTACATTTTGTCCAGTCAATCATGTCAGCATATGATGTAGCAGACGACTGAAGAAAGACAGTATTCTTGTCCATAGTGCGAATCACTTCGGAAGGGAGAAAATTTTGTCTTGCAGTTATGATTTTTTCTGTTGCAAACTTTCTGATTTCTTCATCATCATCACCAACAGCAGCTAGGAGTATATTTTCTGGATGTGAGAAGTAATTGTTGTTCTGAATGACAGGAAAGATGATTTCTTGGTCTGATGGATCCAAATCCTGCAGAAGTTGGAGCATATAAAAAATATTTCTTGCACCATCTTGGATCCTTCTATGAAGTAAGGTGGAATCTTGTTTCCCGTCGAAACCGAGGCAAATCAAGTTTTTCGCTTCTGCTGAATGCTGTTCAATTTCTCTCTCCCTCCAGTACTTTCTCTGACGTCGTAATTTTGCGGGATCGATGATTGTTTGAGAGGATAACAGTTCCATATCTTTCAGAAAAGCGTTTACTAGCAAACACGTGTCTCTGTTGCTCACACCACATCTGTCAACAGCTTTACTTAATTCAGGATAATGTCTTCTATTTTGAAATTCATCACATTCTTCTACGCTTGACTCTGAGCTTTCTGTTGAATTGTCTAACTTATCTTTACTTTCATCACTAGCGGCTTCACTCTCCGTGTCACTTCTTGAGGTCGGATGTAGATCGTTAACTTCAGTGTCCATTATTTCATTTTTCATTTGTTTTCCTTTTCCTGTAGGGCTGCTTTTCGTTTGTTTTCTCTTCAATTTTGAGGTTTCCTGTCTGTCCGTATTTCCGATTTTCATGTTTCTGGTAGTTTGTTGGTCAATCCAGAACTCCCACTCTAAGGTAGGAATTTTCAAGGCCAATCGGCATGTACACTGACTTCTTCCACGAGCACCATCATTAAAACATTTGCAGCAACATATGTCAAACAATTTGGAAAACGAGCTTAACTTATCTTGAAATTTGGCAGATGACCTCTTGCATACTGGATACTTCTCTAATTCACGCACTTTTGATATTAGTCGCTTGACACGAACCACAATACTACTGAACTCAACAGTTGGGATACTTGCCTTCATATAAATTTCCTTCACCTTATTTGCGAGAAGAGTTGCTTGTTCGTTAAAGCCAGTATGAAATTGCGTACATTTCTCATTGTAACAGTAATCACGAAACACATCTTCACAAGTAGGTAATTGGTTTCTGGGTAGTTCACAAGTTTGACCAAACAGACAATGACGTGATTTACTTCTTGTTTTGCGAAATTGCTTATTTCTCTGTCCCTTCATAACTGCTCTTCTGTACTCAGCTCTGGCAAAATAAAAGTGAATCATCAAGTTAACTTTTTTAATTATGTCCAGCAAACACTTGACATCCAATCGAAACAAATTAAATTATCTGAGTTTAGACTGACTAGTAGTATCCATGTGGATTATGTGTTGACTGTAGTGTGTGTGTTAGTATTGTTCAGAAGAAATTGTCTTTGTGAGTGCTTGTGTGAAGGTGCTTCCGTGAATTAACCTCTCTATACATGCACGCGTTAGCTTGGACTTGTGAATAGAGCATGTCAAAAATGGTCTTTCTGCAAGCGTGTGACTGCTTGCAGGATGAATTTACAATGGCACATGTGCGAGCATTTTTACTGGGATAGTACTAATACATACAAACAAAAGTTGGGACCTGTAAACCCTTTTAAACAGCAGTCTTTTGCAGGGATATTTCATTTTCTAGCATAAGCACAACTTTTTAGGCATGTTTGGAGAAAAAAAAAATTTTCGACCCACCCTAATATATATGCAAGATATTGTTTGATATATATATTGTTTGTTTGAAAAAATTCGGTTTTTTGAAGGACCCACCATTTTAATATAAATTATTAATTAATTTTATAATTATTCACATTATAAAGACATATCACGTGTAAATTAAACAAAGACACAAAGATGTGAGTAACAAAGACATTATTTGTTACTTTGTGAGTAATCGATGACTCATCATTTTAGAATAAAGCAAAGAGTATGTGTGTGTATTTTCCTATCCTATCACTATTCTGATTGGTTAGACGTTACATATACTCTATGTTTTTCATTTATTCAAAATGCTCATGGATGGATAAGTAAATTTTAATTATTATGTTTTATAGAAATTATGAAACAAATTTATGAAATTTTGTTATGAAATAAATTTATGAATTATGAAACCAATATTTTATGAAACAAATTTATGAAGAATATGAATATGTTTTTATAAAGAAAATTATGACACCTATATCAAAATTGGTAATAATATTTTGAAATAATAATAATATTACTTTGAAAAAATAATAATAATAGTAATAATAATAATTATAATGAAATAATAATAAAAAATAATATTACACTGAAAATAATTATAATAATTATAATAAAATAATAATAATAAAAAATAATAATATTACATTGAAAATAATAATGATAGTAATAATAATAATAATATAATTATAATAAAATAATAATAATTATAATATTGATAATAATAATAATAAATAATAATAATATTCATAATAATAATAATAATAATAATAATAATAATAATAATAATAATAATAATAATAATAATAATATTAATAATAACATCTTTGTTCTAGTGGTGTCCTGTCTTTATGAGTCATTGCCATTGTCTTTGTTCTAAAAAATAGATGAGTCGTGTGATTGGTCTTTGTTTTAAAAAGGATGAGTCATCGATGAGTCTCTTAAATATATTTGTTTAAATGTTTGTTAAAATGTCTTTGTTTAACAATGATGAGTCATTGACTTTGTTCCAAAAAAAATGAGTTATTGGCTTTGTTTTTAAAATGATGAGTCGTCGGATTGGATCAAAAATTGATCGAATCAAAAAGTGATGAGTCATATTTGTTTGTTCAGTGATTACTCATTTGGGGTATATGAGGAGTCATGGAGCAGACTTCACTCTACTATTGGTCGAGTGTATGACCATTGAATGGAGTTTTTCACGACCTTTCGAAAGATGAGTCATATGCCTTTGTTACTTTATAAGTCTTTGTTTAAAATTTGACTTCAAAAATGGCCTACACAAATTCCTCCCCATTAAAATTGGAAATTAACAGTTTAACATAGTTGGTTTGTAACTTATTTATTTGTTTTTTTTGTTTTTTTTTGTATTTTTTTATATTACTCCCTAACCATTTAACGATAAAAATTACCAAAAAAATTCCATATTTACAAGTAGTTATTATGTTTTTGTTTGTGTCTTTTTTTGGGTTTGAATTTGTCTTTTGTCTTTTATGGGGCTATTTTGAGGGTTTTGATTTTGTGGTAGGGTTTAATTCTTCTGATACTTATTTTCATTTTGTTGTTGTTTTTGATTATTGAGGCCACGTTTTTGTTGATTTCCAGGAGTTTGAATGGGCCTTCGTATTTGTGTTTGAAATCTTTTGCGGAGTCTTATTATTAGGATGTACTCCGTTGTTAGGAAGAGTCCGGTCTACTTTTTAAAATTCCTTTCGGTTTGTTTTCTGTGTTTTGAATGATTTTTGTTTTTGTTTGATTGTTTGTTTCTGAGTTGCTTTTTATGTTTGTTTTGACTGATGGTATATTTATCGCTTTTCCGTAAACTTTTTACGTGAGGCTTTCGTTTTCTATTGAATTTTTTGTTTCTTAGTCCCAGTAAAATTGTTGGAAGTTGGAAGATTTTTATTCAACAAGTAATGTAAGCATAAGGAATTCGCATACCACATCAATTCACAACATATGTTCATTTAATATTTTATTTAACTTTTATTTATTTAGTTAATTAATTTAATTATATTTTCACGGTGATTTACATAGTTTAAGTGTGATCTACTCAACTTTATAGTTGATCTAATAAATTTTACATCTGACTTAACTAATGTTGACCTAAAAGTGAACTTAAAAAACATTTTTTTTCAAAAAATTTGATCTTAATATTTAACTATAATTTAATAATATAAAATGTGATTTATCATCATTTAGTCTTTTGGAAAATTGCTCTCAGGTCTATGCCAATGTGGGGCTTGGGGTTGTTTTGATGAATTCAATAGAATTGACGTGTCAGTTTTGTCAGTTGTGACAACTCAAATCAAAATAATTCAAAATGCACTGGTTTTAAAACTGACAACATTTTCTGTAAGTATTATTATTCAAAACAGTTATTGAAAACTTTGAAGACGATATGTAGCATAAATAATAAAAGTATATATCATTTAAGTTTGAAGGACATGAAATAAAACTTTTAAACAAAGTTGGGATTTTTATCACAATGAATCCAGGCTATGCCGGAAGAACTGAATTACCAGAAAGTGTAAAAACATTATTTCGACCTGTTGTGGTGATTATTCCAGATTTGGAATATATTTGTGAAATAATGCTGTTTTCCCAAGGCTTTCAAACAGCAAAGGTTCTATTTTGAATAATTATTTGTATTTTTAAAATAAGGACAGGAACTTGCAAGGAAAATGACAACAATTTATAAGTTAGCTAAAGAACAATTATCACAACAACATCATTATGATTTTGGTTTGAGAGCTCTTAAATGTGTTTTAGTAATGGCAGGTGGGATTCGGCGTGAAAATCCAGAAGTATCAGAAAAGAAACTTCTTATGCGTGCATTACGAGACATGAATTTGCCGAAATTTATATATGATGACGTGCCTTTGTTTATGGGTCTTATTCAAGACTTATTTCCAAAAGTCGATTGTGCAAGAGTTCCACACCCAAATTTGTACAAAGCAGTGACAGATTATTTTGAATCAGAAAACTTTGAAATTTTACCATCTCAAGTTAATATTATTTAAAAAAATCATTTGTAAAAAAATTTAAATTGCATAATTCCAAATATTTTTAATAATAATTTATAATAAATAATAATAATAATAAATAAAATGAAGAAATGTAAAATTTTAATATTTGAAAATCTTCAACTTGAAAAATTAAAATATAACATTGGTTTATATTTCGACCGTTTAACAGTTTTCTTCAGGCCAGGAATCGTATTAATAGCACTAAATGAAAATACGAATATTCAAACAAATTAACAAATAATAATCGTAGTCAAATTGTATCAAACTAAAAAGTATTATAATAAAACCTTTCGTTATGAAAATAAAAAAAACATATTTTTAATCATAAAAATTATTAGATGATTTTTTAAAAAAGCAAAAAATTGTTAACATTCTCATAGTTTACCTTTGATAAAAATTAACTTTTTAATCAAATAAATAAATCAAAATGACCTGCTGTTTGTATTGGGTCTTGTGTCTCCTCTAATATTATTAAAATAGAACAAATTATTATAAGTGATGATGAGGATAATTATATTTTAAATAATAATAATAATGATCTATATTGAAAATGAAATAGAAACCTAATATTTGACGTTGAGAAAGATTATTTACTTTAAATTTAAAAAAAATAAATAAATTCATTGCTGAAATAAAAGGAATGGGGTCAGTTAAAATTCAATTTACTGTTTTCATATAGTTTGAGAAAGATGGGAAAATTAGAGATAATTTCTTCTCTGATAGTGCCGAAGTTTTTTCGGATAATTTTCCAATTGAGGGATAACTGAATTAAATAATAAAATGGAAAATTTATCATATAATTGATATCCTCAAGGGGTAGAAAAGTGGGAGAATGTAGGAAGGGTAAGTGAGAAAGTATACAGGTTCCTAAGGAGAGAAAGGTTTGAAAAGGAAGTGGAAAGAATTGGAACAATTGAAACAGGACAGGAGGTAGAAATTGTATATAACAAGCTACAGGGAAGACCTAGTGTAACAGTAATGATGAATGGGGAAATTTTCGACTGTTTATTAGACACCGGAGCACGAATAAACGTAATGAGTGTGAACTGTTTTAACAAGTTACGAGGACAACAATTGATGAGAAGCGACGATAAGTTACGATGTGCAAACGAAAGTACGATAGAGACAATTGGAAGAACAAAGGTTAAAGTAACTATCGGAGATATTTCTAAGGAAGTTAGATTCATTGTGGCGGAGAAAGTGACACCAGAGGTGATTGGAGGAGTAGAATTACAAGAAGCATTTGAATATAGGCTGACAAAAAAAGAAAGATATCAAATCTAGTGAAAAAGACAAGAACTATATTTGTAACATTGAAGCAAAATTCGGCAGACAAATAAAGGATGGAGAAAGATTGACGCGACCGTTGGAACATCTAAAGATTGATGAGGATAGTAAATTGAAGGAAATAATAACGAACAGTGGAAACGTGTTTATGGAGGATAAATTGGATGTGGGTCGCACGCATTTGGTAAAACATAAGATAATTACAAGAGGTGAACCGATAAACATAAAACCATATCGTCAACCATTGAATTTGGAAACAAAACTTAAAGAAGCAATACAAAATTTGTACGAAAACGGGATTATACGGAAATGCAACTCTCCATGGAATACGCCGTTAATCTGCGTATGGAAAAAAAACAAAAAAAGATATTAGGCTATGCTTGGATTTCAGACAGCTGAATACAGTAACAGAGAGGCAGGCATTCCCAATGCCAAACATAGACGAGATGTTAGATGTGTTAGGAGGGTCCGTTTATTTTAGCTCAATCAATCTTGGTAATGCATATTACCAAGTGGAGTTAGACAAAGAATCGCAAGAGAAAACAGCATTCTCAACAAAGAAAAGGCAATACTGTTTCAATAGAATGCCATTCGGAATCGCTGCAGCACCAGGTACGTTCCAGGAAATGATGACAAAAGTAATAGGCAAAATAAATGGAGCAATGGTCTATTTGGATGACATTCTGATTTATTCGAATAGTAAAGAAAAACATTATACAATACTCAGTGAAGTATTAAAAGCGATCGATGAAGCAGGACTTAAGATTAACCCAGAAAAGTGTCAAATAATAAAGAAAGAAATCAGATTCTTAGGACACATAATCAGTAAAGAAGGAGTAAAAACCAATCCTTCTAAGATTCAGGCTATACAAAACTTTGGGAAGCCAAGTTGCGTAAAGAAACTTCGAAGCTTTCTAGGCATTTGTAATTATTATAGAAGATTCATCAGTGAGTATGAAAAAGAAATCAAGGATGAACCAACAATTATGTAGCGGTCCGAGTAACAAAAAACTGGAATGGACTGAAGGAATGAATAACGTATTCGAGGGAATGAAATTAGCACTCACAACGGCACCGATTCATTGCTTTCCAGATCTGAGAAAGGAGTTCATTTTAGATACGGATGCCAGTTTTGATACCATTGGAGCAGTGCTTTCGCAAAGAGATAAAGATGGAAAGGAGAGAGTAATTGCGTATGGATCACAATCGATGACGAGCCATGAAAAAGGATATTGCATTACAAGGAAGGAACTATTGGCGGTATACTATTTTTGTATTCATTTTAAGCACTATCTCTACAGAAGAAGATTCACGCTAAGGACAGACCACAAGGCGATCACGTTTATGATGACAACCAAGAAGCCAATTACTTCACAATTCCAAACCTGGATCAATTATTTGAGCAGTTTGGATATAATCGTTGAATGTAGAAAGGGCGGTAATCACCAAAATGCAGACATGGTGTCCAGAACTAAATGTGAAACGTGTGTTCAATGTCAAATGGCTCACGAAGAAGCTAAGAAAGGAAAGATAAAAACTAGATTACTAGACTCGATCAGAAAAGGTAGAAGCACCAATCAACAAATATATTTGGAAGAAGAATTACGAAAGAAAACGATGATACCTGAAAACGAGATACAAGAAACCATACAAGAAACCACATGTCATGCTGGAGTCGAGAAGATAGCTGATTATATGAAAGATAGATATATTGGGAAAAACCTGTGGAGTCAGATTCAGGAAACTATTCGAAGTTGTGAGACATGTCAAAAAACCAAGGCTATAACAATTACAACGAAGGAACCAGTAAAAAAATTAGAATCAACCGAAATGTTCGAAATTATATTCGTGGATATATGTGGACCAATGCAAGAAACAAAAGGACGTAAGAAGTATATATTGGGTATATATTGGGACCAGTATAGTAAGTATCAGGTCCTGACAGCTATAACAAGACAAGACGAAGAAACAATAAAAAAAACGATTTTAGAAAATTGGATTTTAAGATTCGGGTGCCCAAAGGAGATAAAAGTTGATTGTGGGAGGGCGTTTGAATCAGGAATGTTGAGAGAATTCACAAAGAAACTTGATATTAAGTTATGTTTTTCGAGTCCATACCATCACGAAACAAATGGACAGATAAAAAGGCAATTCAGGACAATACGAGAGCTGATAAATGCTACTTTACGAGACAGAAGGAAGACGGATTGGGCAGAGATACTACCAGAAGTCGAATTTACATTAAATGCAACCAAACAAAAAACGACAGGAATAAGCCCGGCAGAGATAGTTTTTGGAAAAAAGATTAGCAGGGAGAAATGGTACGGGTCAAAAGAAAAACAAGTAAAGGAAGCACAAGAAGAACAAACAAGGAGGAAATTTGACGTAGGAGATGATGTGTTAGTAAAATTAGAAGCACGCAACAAAAGCCAGGACAGATATGAGGGACCATATAAAGTAATCGAGAAAGTGCATGACAGACGATATATCTTAAGAAACGAGCATGGTAAAAAGATTGAAAGAAACGTGGAAAAACTTAAAAAATTTCTTATATGAGGAAGTTAAAAGATTCTTAAAGATTAATTAGAAATTTTGTTAAATTTAAAAAAATATTTTTATTGAAAAATATTTTAAAAAGAAGAAATTTATCAATTTTAAAAAATATTTTTATCAAAGAAATATTTTAAGAAAATCTGAAATTTGTTCTTTTTAAAATATTTTTCAATAAAAATATATTTAAAATTTTTACCAAATTTCTAATTAATCTTTAAGAATCTTTTAACTTCCTCATAGTTAACAAACATTATATCGCAAGTTCTAAAGATACAGAACTCTTGTATATAGATATCAATAATCTGAATGGTTGGGCTCTTAGGCAAAATTTACCGTATGCTGACTTTGTTTGGGTGCATGAAAATCTGAATAATGTGCTTACTGACTGTATGAATTAGAATATCGAAAACCTTTTATATGGATATACTATGGAGGTTGATATTGATGTTCCCGACTGTCTGCATAATTTTTTGAATGATTTTCTTATTTCTCCGGAAAAGACGTGTCCACCAAACTCCAAATGTAAGAAGCTGAAGCTTACGTATTGGACCCAGAAGAACTATGTTCTTCTTTGGAGGGATCTTAAACTTTATCTTTCCCTAGGTGCGAAGGTTGTTAAAATTCATCGTTTAATTAAATTAATTAAAATTAAAATTGTATTAAAGATTAAAACAAAATCTAAATTCCGAAAGGAGAAATTAATGTCCATTGTAAACGATGGATGATGTAATAATGGTATATGTATGAAAATAAGTATGAAAACTGCTATAAGAAATGAGTCAAGGGAAAATAATGAAATACGATAAAACTATGAAAGATAAAGAGAAACCCACAAAATATGTACTATTTTTTCAGAATTGATTTGAGTCAGGAATTCATGTGAAACTATACCAAATTTAAAAGTAAAAATCCTGGTTTAGCAATAAATGTCCTAACTTATAATGATAATCAATTATCGGATATGAAAAATATTGTAATGAAGCATCAACATTAGGATATCGTTCATTAGTCGAATTGTACAGAAAGGAAACAGATTTACTTATTATGCTGAAAACTATCATTAAACCTATCATTATTTATTGACTGATATCAATTGCCAATTTCTGCTGAATTATTCTTAATCACTAATTTCACTGAAATACACCAAACACCACTGAGAACCGTTTCCTATAATAAAACAAAAAAAATCAATATTCTTACATTATAGAAACATACATACTTACTTTGATTTCACGTTGATGTTCTCATTTATAGCTCAATGAGATACATCTTATATTATAGAAATCTGAAAAGTGGAAGAAAAATTAAAAACTGCACACAAACGCAACACATATTAAAAAACGCATACAAACTTTTGATTCGTAGAAATGTAACGATGAGATACGTTCGTATAATAATTCTATTTTAGACAATTTTTAGAAAAAAAAGATCGTTGAAAATTTTTAAAATTATATTTGTAATGAAAATATCAAGAGCAGATGAATTTGGTTCAAAATCTTTTTACTCCAGATTTGATTTCCTTAAAGAATCCCCTCATTTTGAGCTCAGAAAAAAAATTACAAAAATTAAAAAAATTATTTTAATCAGCCAGTTTTCCCAAAATGTTTTAAAAAAATACACATTTTTGGTGATTTATTTATTTATTAATAAATTATAATTAAAAATATATCGGACTCACGTTTTATCGAAATAATTCCAAGATAAATATAATAAAATTCCTTAAAAAACCCTGAAAATTAATTAAAATTAATTTATAATTATATTGTTGATTAAAAGTAATATTTAAGATCTTGAATAATGATCTCATATCTCATATGGATCAGAATTCAAGTCTTAAAATTTACTTTAAATAAAAAAATTACTTGAAAGCCATTTGTAAAATGGCTAAAATAAATTTCCAAATAAATTTCAATTTTATGATAAATGAATAAATGTGATGATGAGTAAATCGGTGAGTGAATCGGTGAGAGAAATTGTTCTACACGCCAACCACCACTATAGAGAACGTATCTCAGTGGTGTTTGGTGTATCAAGTTATTATCAATTTTTTGATCATGATTGTGTCTCTGTTTGTTATGGAAATAAAGAATAAGTCTCCGTGGATGAAATTGTCAAATAAATGTCACCCGCTAAATTTAAATTATTTAATTAAAAATCCAAATAAACTTTAGTTAAACATGTCAAATTTAATTTTTAGTCAAAATAACATTTTTAATAAAAGGTATAAAGGGTTTCTCTAGATGTGACACATTATTAATAATAATTAGTTATTAAATTTTAAAATTCGTTATATTAAACCTTTTTTAAATTAAAATTAAAATATTAAAACTGAAATTTATGTCATAACCTTCTGCATTTAAGGTAGATAAAGTGGTGCAATTATTCGAAATACTGTTAACGAGACATTGTGTAATGGTTGTTGGTCCAACATGTGGTGGCAAATCAACTGTTATACGTGCATTTTGTCAAGGACTGAAAAGGTAATAATAAAATATTTCTTGTAAAATTAATTAGAATAAAAATAGTTGTTTTAAAATTGATTTTGTATTTGAAATAAATGTAACAATTTTTGTAAGATTGTTTAAAAAGAATGCAAAAACTTTTAATAGATAATTAATGTTTATTTTGATACTAAGATTAATTAAATAGCATTTGCAACAAAATCAGTTATCTACACCAAAGGTCATAAATGATGGTACATTTGAGCATAAATTGAAATATAGTATAGTAATTGCAATCCAAGTATGAATATGTTAATATTTGGTTGAAATTAAAATTTATAAAATGAAAATGTCCCAAGAATATTTGTTTATATAAGCAGATTTAATGAAATATAAATATAGTAATTTATATATAGAATATTTAAACACACTTGAAATAAGGACAAATATTAAGGGCATTGGTATAAATGATTGCAGAAAACTGATTTTGGTGAAAAATATAAAGTATCGAAAAAGTAATTTATTATTAGAATATCAAATTTAAGGTTTATTATTTTTAATACTCAGAAATTGATAAAAAAAAAGATTGATCTAAGTCACGAAAGAAAGATAAAATTACGGCAATCACATTTCTAATTGAAAAATCTTTCAATAGCTTTAAAAATGTATTTAAACGACAATTAAATAAATTTTACTGTTTTCAAAAAATATCCTAAATGACCCGAAATTTATAATGAATGTTGAACGATACTGACTGTTAGAACCTATAACATTCAATTCTTCTGTCATCAAATAAATTACTAAGACTAAATAAATCCAAAATTATATTTCATTAAATCTGCTTATATAAACAAATGCTCTTGGGACATTTTCATTTTATAAATTTTAATTTCAACCAAATATTAACATATTCATACTTGGATTGCAATTTTATTAAAAATTATTTTATTTAAAAATTAAAATATTCATTTTATTTTTAAACCATTTTAATTCTAATATATTTCAAATAATTTAAAATTCACTTTTAATTTTACAAAAGTTAATCATGAAATAATTTTAATTTAACATTTTAATTTTAACTCCTCATACTGACAAAATAAAATTCTAATTGTGCGGATTTCAAGGAAATAGGTCAGTAACAGAACATGAAAAACACAACATGCATTAAGTTGAATTAAACTGAAAACACCAAGTAAATAGTTAAATATTGAGTAAACAGACACTAAATTCATCGATTTTCTCGGGTAAAACCAATAAAACCTCTACACAGGCTCTTTTTCCATAGCCATTCGAGCTTTTTCATATCAAACCGTCAAACCATCAACACTAGTTTCGAGTTCTCTGATTCTAACATCTAGCTCATGTTTTTATCCATCGCACTTGACTTATGGGCCTTCTCTTGCTGCCTTTTCTGACTTGAAAGCATATAAACTTAAAGGGAAAATTAAAGGGAAATCATAAGAATGCGTCAATAAAACAAAATAAACACAGTAAAATATAATAAAATCAAAATAAATAAAAATAAAACAGAAATATACATAAAAGTTGATCATGAATGTCAATTAGATTGTTTATTCAAGATTAGGTCTCTGTGACATGATAAGTGACTTAGCCAAAATGCTAGTACTTTCTTCTTTGCAAATTGTTTCACGTTCTTCTATTCTGCGATTGATGTACTTGGGATGATAACTCACGATGAATGTTTCTCGGGTACTTAAATTTTTATAGACGATTGATTATACTACATAAGTATTCTCATTTGCGAGAACATCTGTTATTGGGAAATGTAAAACAGCCATTTCATGAACTGGCTGACCATCGTATTCTAATACGCGATGTTTCCAATCGCTCCTCGGACGTTGCCACAAACTGGGGTCCTCCCTATCAATATCCCTTTTCATTTTCTTGGATCTGCGAAGCCAACGAAATCTCTTTCGACGAATGGCTCTTCTTTTACCTTTAAAGCCTCAGAAAGTTCTGGATTTGGTTCCGGGAAGCTGAAAACAGCTAGATCGTCATCCGATTCGTTTATCTTTTGGAAGTGGAAAAGTTATTGTAAATTCGTCGTCCTCATCACTATTGCAAGGGGTATAGTCTTACTCGTCTGGAATAGAGATACAAGGTAGGGAAAGTAGATGATCAATGTCTTGATCTTTCCAAACCTATGTTTGGTTCCCACTTGTGGAAGCTAAACTTTCAATAGCTTTTCTTTCGACAATGCTAGCTGTGGGTATGGCTTTGCTTTGACTTTTGGAATTTGATCTTGTTATGTAGGAGGATATCATCTATCCATTGTTCTCGCAATCTGGTATATATCTCCCGGATCATGTTGACATCATCTTGTGCTTTAATGTTGGATCGACGGGTTTCGTCCTGTTGGAGTACAAACTTTCCAAGTAAACCCAACCGGTAGTGCACATTACAAGTTTTGTAACCAGAATCTTGTAGATGCTTGGCTGCTCCCAAATCTTGCATGCCCAAGACCCGTTATATCTGAAAGTAAGACCATGCATATCTATATTAATAAAAATGTTTTATTTCATTAAATTATTTGATTTTAAAATTATAAGAATCATTATAAATTAATTAAATAAAAAAATTAAATTTGAAAGACTGTTTCATTAAGAATCAGTTGGAATTAAGTAACTCAATAGTACTGTAAAGTTCTGAATATAATACCCGGGTACTCTAATTGGAAAATGGCGATATATTCTGAACAAATAATAAATCCAATTAGTATACCCGGGTACTCAAATTGGTTATTTATACCCAGGTACACTATTAGGAACGTATATATATATATATATATATATCTGCACAGGTAATGTATTATCTAAAATTAAAATAAAGCCAATTAATATATAGTTAACAAAACAAAACAACTATATTATTAATTCATAAAACAATAAGATTATTCATTAATAATAAAAAAAACTGTATACATTAATTCAACTGTATATAATAATAGAAAAACTAGATAATAGAAAAACTAGGAACATAGTCCAATACAAATTTATTAATTATTTTTTAAAGTGTTATTTATTACTTTTCTGAGCCAATTTTAATAGCTCCTTTGTATCAACTTCACTGGAAGTCTCACTGACATATTCATCATCATCATCAGAGGAAAAATTCAGACTATCAGTTACATGTTCATCAACAGTTTCTAGATCAGTTTCATTAGCTTCATCAACCCCGACCAGCTCGTAAGTTGTATCATTTGGTTCGATTTCGATTTCATCTGATTCATCTGATTCATCTGATTTAAGGACAGTTTGAAGTCGGCTATTCAGTTTTTCAAAACATATTTCTTTTCCCAGCTCTTCAACTCCGCAACACTCAGATGAGTACTTGTAAGTACTTGGTGACTCAGATGACCTTTCAATTATTTCTGATGAAATTTATTTTAAAGCTGAAGATGTAAAATTAACAATATCTTGATAGATCGGTTTTTTCCTGTATCCTTTTTTTGTAAATTCCTCTTTACCATTTATAAGCCAATAATTCCAAGCTGCTCTCATAAAATGTTTAAATGGATAGTTAATTGAAACATCCAATGGCTGTAAAAGGACGTAGTTTTTGGAGGTATTATAATTGGCTCTGTATTGCATAGCTTTTTTAGTTCTTATGTCACTTCATCCATTAAATGGGAACCACAAGAGTCCATTATTACCAAAAAACTGTTTTCTTTATGAAAACATGTTTTCAACCAACGTAAATCTGTGGTCATCGAACCACCCAAGCTAACACAAAGATCGATGTATTTTGGTAAATTATTTTTCCATATTTTTCCACAACGGAGATGCACAGAACAACAGTGAAACGATTTTTATTATTTCCAGTATCTAAACCATCTACTTATTTTCCAACTTGGAAATGTAAGGTTTTATTATAAGACATGCCAAAATACCATGGAGTTTCATCCATATTGTAAATACAGTTTTTGGCAAAGTTAATTGTTTTCATATTTACGGCTGTTAAATGATTCCTGTTGACTTTGGTTAGTCATTTTTCTCGAAGTAATCTTGTTTCTGCGACAAACATTTCGAAGCCATTTGCTGCTGCAATGAAATAACCAATTTTCTGGTGAGTCTGGAATGTTTTCTGAAATTTTATTTACTTGTCTTCGAAGTTCATTATAATTAACAACAAGTTTTTTGGATCGCTGTTATCTAAACCAGTCACTAAAAGATTTTCAATTTCGGGAAATTTTGGCTTAGAACCTCGCCCAAAACTCTACTCTTGCTTCTTTTATTTATTAATCCAAGAAAATCATTCTCCAGATGTACCCATTTCCTGATTCGATTTCTTTGGTAACCAGTGTCTTTTTCTAAAAAATGTAATGACTCTCCATTCTTTACTCGCGATACAATTTGCAACTTGTGTTCAATTGTGATATTCTTCCTTTTCGATGACATGGCTGTATTAAAATAAAATGTTAAATAAAAAAATAAAATTTCAAAACACCAATGACACCAACCTATATTGTGATAGGACAAAAATATTAATCTGATATATTTTTAAAGTTTTTCGATTTTTTTTAATTGAGATCAGATTTTAGATTTTTTTTGTTTATTAGTCAAATGAGAGTTTGTTTATAATATTTGTTTATAATATTCAAAAATCGTTTATATTTTCGGCCTTATCTATATTTACACTTGTCAAAATAATGTTTAACAAATATAAATGGATTTATTAATAGATGAAGTTTCACACCATTTTCATAATGGTTTTAGTAGTAGATAGAATAAAACTAGATGAAACATAAATCCAATATGAAGTTCGAAATTAATTTCCAAAAAAAATCCAATTTCTGTACCAGGGGTACTGTATTTGAACAAATGTTGCTATTAGTGTATCCGGGGTATTTTATTCAGGGGGGGTACTATATTCAGAACTTTACGGTATATTATTTTTTATATTTTATTTTATAATTTAAATTTTTTAAAAAAATTTTTAATTTTATATATTTTTAATTTAAATAAATGTCCCTGAGATTTTTCTTTAATTTAGTTGAATGTTGGTGGAGGATTTATGTTTTTTTGTTATAAATGTTGCTATTAGTATATCCGGGTTACTCTATTCAGGGGGTACTATATTCAGAACTTTATGGTAGTAAGGAGAGTTAGAAGAAATGTGAATCAAACGAAGTATTTTGCTAGTGACAGCTTGAAGCCAATAGAGTTAGAGTTTCTCGGAATAAGTGGAACCTAATGAATTCATATTACCGAGATTTTCATATTATTTGTTACTTATCATAAAATTTGTCTAATTTTTACCAAATATTTTATTAAAAAGCGACAATATTTACAGGTTGAAAATTCAAACTAAACTTTACACTATTAATCCTAAAGAGCGTACTGTAAATGAACTATATGGCACATTGGATCCATCAAGCAGAGATTGGACGGATGGATTACTGTCTTCAATTTTTCGTCAAATCAACCAGCAAATCGATAAAGAAGAAAGACGATTCTTATTGTTCGATGGTGACGTCGATGCCTTATGGATTGAAAATATGAATTCAGTAATGGATGACAATCGATTGTTGACTCTAGTTAATGGTGAACGGATACGATTGCAGCCACACTGTTCACTACTATTTGAAGTCGGTGATTTGCAATATGCTTCTCCAGCTACCGTTTCTCGATGTGGAATGGTATACGTGGATCCAAAATATTTGGGATATAAGCCTTATTGGATTAAATGGGTATGTTCATTAAAAAAACGAATTTATAAAATATTTTAAAGTAAATTTGCTCATAATACAAGCTATTCTTTATTTAAGAAAGTTTTTATTTGTCTAAGGAACTATTTATGTAAACGTATAAACTAGTATTCTTAGAAAACTCTTTTAAATGCTTAAAAATATAAAACTTGTCCTCTTTCCTCAAAATGCAATTTAACTTCTTTGAAAACTTTTCACCTTTCCCAAATTAAACCATAAGCTGATTGCACTTCTTGTTAAATTACGACAAATCAAAAATTACTTAATATCTACAGAGCATATTGAATATAAAATTAATATGTAAATTATTCTTATAAAATTAATATAATTTATTTAGGTTAATAATATTATCATGATTGTGGTATTATACCACCATTATCATACGATGAGTTTTCATATATTATTAACAAAAATTGCAATACAAGAATACAGTTTTAAAAAATCTAACTAATTACTTATTATTACGAAATAACCAAAAGAAGATTTGTAATTCTATTGTCATTAGTAATGATAGTAATTTCAAAAAATTGCAAAATTCATTTTATAAATGCAAAAAATATTTGCATTTATAAAGTTTCAGTAAAAACTTATTTGTTTGAATTTTAACGATATTCAATTCTTTTTAAATTTTTCGCCCATGATCAAAAACAAAAAAAAGGTCGACAATATTAAACGATTTGTGCGCGAATTCAAAGGTGAGATTCCTTGTGGTACTGGTCGTAAGAGTATTAACTAGATACTAGAAACCAACAAGCAACCAAATACCAATAATGTATCCTCACTAGTTAACAATAACCGGATGCCAAGTACTTACAGTACTCATCTGAGTGTTGCGGATTTGGAGAGCTGGGAAAAGAAATATGTTTTGAAAAACTGAATAGCCGACTTCAAACTGTTCTTAAATCAGATGAAATCGAAATCGAACCAAATGATACAACTTACGAGCTGGTCGGGGTTGATGAAGCTAATGAAACTGATCTAGAAACTGTTGATGAACATGTAACTGATAGTCTGAATTTTTCCTCTGATGATGATGATGAATATGTCAGTGAGACTTCCAGTGAAGTTGATACAGAGGAGCTATTAAAATTGGCTCAGAAAAGTAATAAATAACACTTTAAAAAATAATTAATAAATTTGTATTGGACTATGTTCCTAGTTTTTCTATTATCTAGTTTTTCTATTATTATATACAGTTGCATTAATGTATACAGTTTTTTTTATTATTAATGAATAATCTTATTGTTTTATGAATTAATAATATAGTTGTTTTGTTAACTATATATTATATATGTTACGTTCCTAATAGTGTACCTGGGTATAAATAACCAATTTGAGTACCCGGGTAAATAGTAAATACCAGGTAAAAGTACCAATTATTAAATTGGATTTATTATTTGTTCAGAATATATCGCCATTTTCCAATTAGAGTACCCGGGTATTATATTCAGAACTTTACGGTAGGAAATATCTAAAATCTTAATACAATTTAAAATTTAATTTTAATAATTAAATAATTTAATTTAATAATTTAATACTTAAAAATGAAAATTAACCAATATATTTAATAATAAAATACAAAATAAATTTATTTTGCTCCAACAATAAGTTGTAAATTGCTCCACGCAGTCACTCTACTTTTACCGCTTTATCAACTATTAACTAAAATCATTATTTGGTATTAAATATTTTGAAAGACCTTCAACAAAATAAGTTTTACCAAAATTTGAGGAAATCATAAAATAATTCTTTAAATTAAATGAAGGCGAAGAATTTATACATATTATTTCAGTTATTTTTCCACCAACCTGAATCAGATCATGAAATTTTGAAAAGATTGTTTGATAAATATATTCCACCAATAATTGACTTAATTTTTGACGGAATATATCGCTCACAACAAGGTAAAAGATTAAAAACGGTAATTGTGCAAAATCCAATGAGCCTTGTCAAACAATTTTGTAATATGTTTTCATCTCAACTTCCTATCCAACATGAAGAACTATTTGCTCCAAATTACAGTCGAGATTATGATGATAGCAATGAATCGACAGGAGATCTAGAATTTTTAGAGGCATTATTTCTCAATGCAATTATCTGGTCTTTTGGTGCATCAATTGTGTCTGAAGATCGAGATAAATTCAATGATATTTTGAAACATATATGTGGTCTTCCAAATATCGAAGAAGATGAAAATCATTCAGTTCCAAAAGGTAGAAAATTATTAAAAATTTAGCATAATTTAATATTATTTTTTATGTTAATATTTATTTAGTCTATTTTTGTGTATAACTTCAAACAGTAAATCTTTTTTGACACGATAAACTTTAAACAATAACTTTTAGGAGGTACTTAAAAAATTGATATATTTTAAATTGTAAATGTTAATTTAATTTTTATAAATTATAAATAATTTATAAACATATTTATTAAAAGTTTGGATAATTATAAACTATAAACTATAAACTATAATAAACTATAAACTATAATTCATAGGTTTTTTACTACTCATAACCAAATTTTGATTGTTTACTCTTTAGGATGTTGCAGAAATAATGACACAAAACAGTTTTAAATACATGCTCACGTTTTGAAATAAACAAGCAAAGCTTATATATAGGAGCATTCTATAATTTTTCACTTTTTCTATGCACTTGTTAACAAATTTTCTGCAAAACTTTACTTATTTAATTGAGCATTGAAACAAATTACAGCCGTTTCCAAATCTTCACAGTTTCTATAATTTATATTATATCATAATTTAGTTCAATGTTTTTCAATCCATAACTCATCGTGGATCGGTGATAATATTTTTAATTAAAAAATTCTTGTAAAAAACTTCAAATTTTTTTTAAAAATATTTATTATTTATTTATTAGTATTTATTTTTTCCGTCAATTACTCACACATGCGCAATTTCCCTTTCTCCAGACTTATATTTTTAAGGTTTTCGTGGACAGATCAGTTTCTAGCTATGGACCGGCGGTTGAGAAACTGCAATCTAGTCTATTTTATAATCAATATATAAACTTATATGAATGTTGAAAATATCTTTTCAATATTTAACATTTTATTACGTGGTAAAAAATTATGGATCATGTAAAAAAATTACCCTCAGAAAATGAAATTGAGAAAATTATTATCATGACAAATGAGCAACTCGTTACATGGCTTTTCGCCAACAAGTGAGTAGTATGTAGTGAGGACTCCAAGTTCAAGGTCATGAAATATGTCCAGATCAAATATAGGTCAATTGAATCATTTATTTTTTTAAAACTATAATTTATTTAATTACTTCTATTTAATTTTTTAATTTTATTAATTAATTATTTTTTTATGTTTTTATTTTAATTACTTTAGTTAATTTTTAATTTATTACATTTAATTAATTAATTATTTTATAAATATTTTATTTTTATTACTTGCGTTATTTAATTATTTTTTTTTGTTTATCTCTGAATAAATTTTAATTATTATTAATATTATTATTATATATATTTATTAATATTTAATTATTTTTATTTCTTTTTTTTACTTTTTCAATTAATTTTTAATTAATTATTTATTTAAATTTAAATTTTTTTTATTATTTGTAATTTCATAATTAAATTTGTTTTAATATGCACATATTATCATAAAAATAGAATTAAAAAAACGTTGTGATTTCATTGTGTCAATAAAATTACAAGCTATCGCGGCCATATCATGGACAAGATGATACCTATTTTCAATGGATGTGACATTCAACAGTGGATTCAGAAAGTGAAACTAGTGGCAAAAATTCAAAATATCGTGGAGTTGGAATCAATAATTCCTTTATATCTAGATGGACCAGCTTTTACAGTATATCAGCATTTGAGTGCGGAAGACAAAGGCAATACGTTGAAGATCGAACATGCCTTAATCGATGTCTATTCCAAGCATATGACCGATTCCGTGAACGAAAGTGGTGCAATGACACAGTAGATGTCTATTTGAATGATCTCAGGCCAAGATAGATAACGAGATCATAATTAAAAGCGCATTCATCATGGGTTTGCCAGCAGTGTCGTCACAACAGTTACGATCTAATGCCAATATTCAGTAGATGTCTCTTGTTGAGGTCTTGAAACAGTCTCGTGTCTTAGTAAACTGTGACAGTATGGAACTGTGTTCGGCTATCGTGGGAAAACAAGACAAGCAAAAGAAATGCTTGTATTGCGGAAAGAATGGCCATCAAGAGGAACGTTATTTCAAGAAACAAGGAAAGAAGTGTTGGCTATTTGAAGAAGAGGGCCAAATTGCAAAGGAGTGTACCAGGAATTTAGAGTCTGGAAATACCAAAGGAGTAGCGCGTGCGCCAGCATCTACTCTAGCACGAATATAATGGCGCCGCAGTTTATTTCAGTCATAATCAATTGCTGCCAGATTCGATTTGCATGTATGTAATTTCCTTGACTAATTCCTTCCCAAATTAGTGGTAATTCTGTAATTGACTGTAAAAAATCCATTAATGTAGCCATATCATAAGGAAAATGGTTTTACAAGTCATCATCTGTGATTCGAAAACATCTGAGGTCATTGGAAGACATGGCAAGCTTTATGATAAATTTGCCAAACTGCTATTTAAAAATTGTAAAGAATCAATGAATCTAATTCTTCTGCCTTTCCATGTCATTGTAAGTGTGAGAAACCTTTCTGTTGATTGAGGAATAACATTTAAATTCCTATCTGGGAATTTTCCAATTGCATATTTTAATATATGATGAATGTCATATTCACTAAGATTGTGAAATACAACAGGTAAAGACGGATTGATTCTTCTAGCCAAATTACAATCTTGACATGCTGCTCGAGATATTGACCAGTAAAAAGATCATGATGCTATCTAGATATTCTAATTTACATTCAACAAAATATGCAATGGGAAAATCTTTTTATGTATTCAAAACATTATTAATTTGACTAACATCTGTCAAGGAAAAACTTTGACATGGTAATTTTTGTGTCATGATACCTGAATACAACGTGGTTTAATCGATATAAATTATGTTTAATTTTTCATTCAAGCCTTTTATTATTCTTTCATATTCTTTTCCATCATTAATTAGTGTAATATTCTCAAGATAATTTTTATAAAGATAATCTAGGTACATTATGAGCAGTAATGTGTCTATTTCCCGTTACTAAACTTATTCCTCACCCCAGCATATATTATTTTTTATCATATTAAATATGTTTAAACTGGTCAACAAATGTATTTTATTATACTTTATTAACCGTCAAACATCTTGTACTAGGGTTTTAATTGTTGAAAATAAACCATTTTATTCATGTGCTCCAGGAAGTATAATTATATTAGAAGAAGAAGAATCCATGATCCAATTTATTTTTATTTTATGTTTTTTATTTGTATATATTATTATAACATTGAGTATATTATTATAAACTGGAAACCATTGCAATCCAATTTCATTATTAAATTCTTTATTCAAGTTTAAAGGAATGATAACTGTAATGTACGGTTATATATTTTATTTATTTTTGAACAAGGTTTTGCGACGCCTTGTTATTTTATGGAGTGTAGGTCGCAATGGCCAAGAATAAAAATACTATATAGCGATAATTTACTACCATAGTAAATTATCGCTATACAAAAATCGACAAAATAATAAGATCGATATAAAAAAATATTTAAAATACAAGAAAGCTCAAATAATCTAAATTATTCAAAGAAAGAAAAACATACTCTTAAATTTTATAAAATACCAGACAATCACTGATTATAGTTGGTAGCCAGTGTTTTTTTATAATTGGGAAGCGAGTATCTTCATCACTAATCAAATTCAAATCCAAACGTTCCTAAAGATTGGAAATTCTCCAGTGTTTTTTATAATTGGGAAGCGAGTATCTTCATCACTAATCAAATTCAAATCCAAACGTTCCTAAAGATTGGAAATTCTCAAGTGTTTTTTTATTACAACTCCTTCAATATACACGGTGAATAGCTAAATAAACAGTAAGTATAGTGTGTTTTATATATATTATTTCATTAATAAAAGTTGTTATTGTTTGTAAGCGTTATTGTTGATTTTATTATTCAGTTTATTTGGGTGTCATAAGCACGCAGATAGACACGCACCCGATTGTCCCGCCACAAGTTTTAACGGAGACTCTTTCGGGTTCATCCAATTTCCCAATAGACACACGCACTCATCAACAAATATATAATACACAAAATAAATATAACACAAACGAATATAATAGGAACCTTCTAACATAACAACTTCCCCCTTTAAAACCGGAGGTTAACATGGATCAATAAAAAGTAACAAAAAAATTACATTCAATAACCTTTTTTTTAGTATATTTTATATGTTTTTTATGTATTTTGTTTTATCCAGTTTGTAGATACAAAGAAACAGAAACAAAATACATAAAAAACATATAAAACATATAAAACATACTACAAAAAAGGTTATTGAATGTAATTTTTTTTGTTACTTTTTATTGATCCATGTTAACCTCTTTCGGGTGTAATGTAATTTTTTTTGTTACTTTTTATTGATCCATGTTAACCTCTTTCGTGTTCATCAAATTTCCCAATAGACACACGCACTCATCAACAAATATATAATACACAAAATAAATATAACACTAACGAATATAATAGGAACCTTCTAACATAACAACTTCCCCCTTTAAAACCGGAGGTTAACATGGATCAATAAAAAGTAACAAAAAAATTACATTCAATAACCTTTTTTTTAGTATATTTTTTATGTTTTTTATGTATTTTGTTTTATCCAGTTTGTAGATACAAAGAAACAGAAACAAAATACATAAAAAACATATAAAACATATAAAACATACTAAAAAAAAGGTTATTGAATGTAATTTTTTTTGTTACTTTTTATTGATCCATGTTAACCTCTTTCGGGTGTAATGTAATTTTTTTTGTTACTTTTTATTGATCCATGTTAACCTCTTTCGTGTTCATCAAATTTCCCAATAGACACACGCACTCATCAACAAATATATAATACACAAAATAAATATAACACAAACGAATATAATGGGAACCTTCTAACATAACAACTTCCCCCTTTAAAACCGGAGGTTAACATGGATCAATAAAAAGTAACAAAAAAATTACATTCAATAACCTTTTTTTTAGTATATTTTATATGTTTTTTATGTATTTTGTTTTATCCAGTTTGTAGATACAAAGAAACAGAAACAAAATACATAAAAAACATATAAAACATATAAAACATACTACAAAAAAGGTTATTGAATGTAATTTTTTTTGTTACTTTTTATTGATCCATGTTAACCTCTTTCGTGTTCATCAAATTTCCCAATAGACACACGCACTCATCAACAAATATATAATACACAAAATAAATATAACACACACGAATATAATAGGAACCTCCTAACATAACAATAACTATAAAAAATATTATAATTATTAACTCCGAAAATTTATTAATTATAAAATTGTGATGTCGATATCTGAATCCTATCTAAAGATGATAATGATTTGGCTGCGATACCCGCGCTGAATGAAAGGTTTCTTCTGAATTGTTAGTACACATTTCATTAGCGAGCTTCATCTCTTGTTATATTCTTGTTTCTCTTTATTTCAAACGTGCGTATTTTTCTGTTCCTATGTTTTCTTTATATCTTCAAGTACATTATATATATGCAAATATCTATAAAGTTGAGGCACTACAATAGCACCCGCCGAATTACACGGAGTGTATGTGGACGGAAGAAGCGGCAGATTATATAAAATCGCCGGTAGTGTCTAGCAGGTATTCCGGGGGTCGGCGGATGCGGTTGGTTGAACATGTATCGGGTAGAAGTTCGGTAGACGAAATAGATGGAAGGGGGTTAGGGTTAGGGTTATGATTATTTTGAGTGTCATTATTTTATTTGAAAATAATTTCCGTTTTTCATTATGATTTCCCCATAGCCAGATGAAGGAAAGGAACCAGAAAAAAATCCCCATTCGAACATTGTAGGGACAACTTTATTGAGGAGAGCTGAGCACAACGTACCTTGATATGGGAACAGTCACAAGCCCTGTATCAAATGTATACAAAGAACGAGCTCGAGGCTTGAATCAAAAGGTTATTTTATGATGAAAAATAAAATCTTTTCCTGTCCATCATCTGGCGGAGGGCACTTTGCTGCTAGTAGGTCAGCCTGTGCGGGTGCTCAATGTTGGTTCTGAGCTCTCCAGCACCAACAGTCCCATCAGCGAAAATGATCATTAACTCGATCTTAGTGAATCTGTGTACCACCAGTCCTACATTTCAGGTAATACCTATGCGGCCAAAATACAAAATGTTCTCGCGCTCGGAGAGGACCAAACGGAAACGGACCAAAGAAACGGCCACCTTGAGTACCTTTATTACAGACATCCATCCACCGGAGGTCGATCTACAAACCTCCTTGGCGGATTTCCCCTGGTCTTTGAAGATGGCAATGAGTGCAATCTAGACCAATTATTGGCGGATCCTGAAAAAGAGACTATTTGGGAACGATTCCTCATCTAACATTTTGAACAATTTTCCTTTTTGCTTTGCTTGGCTTGATTTGCAGACCAATAAATATTTGTTTATTTTATTTTTACATTGGATTATTAGTATAATTTTAACACTAGTAATTAATCCCGGGTCGATTTGATTTTTTGTTACATCATCTACTTACTACACTTTAGTAAATGATCTTGTTGAAAAGTAAGGGACCTTACTTTTAGAATGATAAACACCGACGTAAGACATATCGGTAGTCACGAACACGTCGTGAAGGTCTGCGAAGGAATCGTATTAACACAGAAGCTCACCTGCTCTGCATTTGTCGACGACTTAGTACAGTTCAAACCTGGCCATAACCATTGGTACTTTGTCGTTTTGAAATAGCCATGCAGCTACTTACAGGAGCTTGCGAACGCCACGGGCATATGATCATACCTACAATTTCAAGTCTCTTCTAAATTTTCTTTGATTGTTCTTTTAGTAAGCGTAAACACTTTTATAAAATTCTCAGTAGCCATCGATTTTTCAAAATATCTTACCATAAATTTAAAATCAAATACATATTGAATTATTAATTTAATTTACTTATTTTTAAATATTACCCTAATCTCTCATAAGTCAATGAATTTTCAAAATATCACAGCAAATGTTTATGCACAAAATTTTGGAACCATGAAATACTTTTATAGACCTTAAATACTTTGGCTTTTTTAACGAAAGCTGGATTTCCTTCACAATAAAATTCCAGAGACCTAAGGTACTACAAAATTAAATAAAAAAAATTTAATAAATTTAAATAAAAATTAAAAATAATAAAATGTCATAGTAAAAGTTCGAATTAAAAATTAACATTAATAAAAAATAAATAAAAGAATTTAAAGATTACACATGATTTAAATCCCGCTAATATTTAGAAGGGTTTATTAACACAGAGGTGACACTAGACACTACTCAGTTTTAGCAAATCAAAATTAAAATAAAATATTAAAGCAATAATTGATAAATTTTAGGTTATCTTCCAAATTCCTCTTCCAATTTATTCAATTACACTTTTAATGAAAGTGAATATAAATGGTTTAATTGGTCTCACTTCATTCCTCAATATTCATACAATTTCGGTCAAAGATTCACAGAAATTTTAGTTCCAACAATGGAAACAATAAAGATAATATGGATTGTAAGAAAACATTTGGATTTGCAAATTCCCATTGTTCTAATCGGCGATACTGGAACTTCTAAAACAGCATCTGTAGAAACATTGATGAGGTCTCTTGATAAAACAAAATATAGTATGATGAAAATAAATTTATCATCTTGTACAACGTCTCTGGATGTGCAACGTAATCTTGAAGCTAATTTAGAAAAACGAGCAAAAGGAATTTACGGACCTACCCCAGGAAAGTTCTTAATAACTTTTATAGACGATATGAACATGCCAATAGTAAGATTTTAATTATTTCAGAAATTTTTTAACACCTTAAAATAATAACAAAGGTATTAGGCTAAAGAAAGGTTTTATTGAATTACTTGGTTATTTTATAATCATACAGACGTACCAGATCTAATTCAAATAAAGAATATTAACAATTATACATATGATCAAGGATGGCGTAGAAGCGATTATATAGGAATCTATTATAAAGTCCTGTTCTATAAGTATTCCGATACAGCTTTTACACCAATATATTTGGATTCTATTATCAACTAACAGTTACATTTTATAAAATGAATTTAGGAAGAAAAGGGATATACAAAACACTTTATTATATGATTCTGTGCGCACCGACTATTGCGCACCGAAGATTGAGCGCAGTACAACTGCGACGTTAGCGCGGGCGACATTTTCAGAGTTATTAACTATATATATATCCGACAAGATATTTTTTCCACTTATGGGTAGTGGTCGCAAGGGTACTGCTCACACGCAACTTGTCGCAAGGGTATATATTACTATTAATAAAATAATTACTTGCGCGTAATAGTCGCTGCAGGATGATTCTGAAAAAAGGCTACAAAGAAATTAAATTTCTGACCCAATATCTTCTATGACGTTACAGAAGAATGTAAAATCGTTCTAATTTTCATATCTAGTGTCATAGACGTTTCTTCAAATATATTACCACTTTCAAATTTTCTTAATGAAAATCTAGCATTTAATCAAAACCGTTTTGACTTAAATACAAACTTTGGAATAAAGAAAATATATCAATAATGCAATTTTTATTTAATGGAACAACAATCATATAGTGGAATACAAATTTTATCACTCTTGAATTTTATTTAATTCTTAAAAGTAATATTTTAAAAAGATTAGTGCATTTAGAGATTAGACGTTCGGCTTCGGACGAATATTTGGCTAAGCAATGGATAAAATAGCACACTAGAGTTGCTTATTTAAATCCATGTCATCATCGCTATTCTGGATATCCTGAAATTTTGTGATTGAATTTGTATCACATGAAAGCTGTTAATTTTTGCAGTCTGATAGAAATTTTAATAATTTATTAATCATTCGATATACATAAAAAGTTGAGATTAGACTCAAGTGTAAAAACTTCTGATCAGCGAAAAAAAGACGGCCGTCTTCTTTTTCGGTATTGCTAAATAATAAAAAATAATAAATAAATAATAAAAAATAAAAAATATAATATAAATTTTAAATATTAAAAAGTAAAAAATAATAAATACACAGTGAAAAAATTAAATAATATTAAACTCATTATAAAATAATAAATAAACTGTTTATAAAAAGCTGTGTAAAATATAACTAGAAAATAGTAATTATAAAATTTATGCTCTTAAACTAGAGATAAAGGCAAGAAAAGGAGTTGAAACTAGGTTGCGAGGCGAATTTCTAACCGAGTTTGTTTGGAAATGGAATCATAAGAACAGTCTTTTGGAAGATTTGCTTGATCTAATTAAAATATAATTAATATTATTAAAATATAATATTTAAAATAATAATCGAAGAAAAGATTAAGTAAATAATTACTTGAAAACCTAAAAACTAACAATTTAATATTATTATAAATACTGTGGAAAATCATTTTGAAAACTATTTACAACACAAAATTGGTATTTGTCGTAAAGGTATAGGTCCGTAAAAAATATTATAATCCATTAGTAGTGGGATATGTCACCTCCAGCACATCCCCTCTCCCCCCTAAAAACAAAAAATATGCTAAGTCTAAAAGTACAAAAAAATTTTTTAAAAAAGACAATAACTCATTCAAGGTCATTGGATGACTTATCAAGATCATATTTTTAAGTTCAAGGTCATTGGATGACTCATCAAGCTCATTTAAACAAAGACCATGACTCATCAAGGTCATTCTCAAGGGCATATGACTCATCCGATGACCCGTCAAGATCAATTTTACAAGGTCATTTAAACAAAGTCCATGACTCATCAAGGTCAATTCAAGGTCGTATGACTCGTCCGATGACTCATCAAGGTCATATTATTATTTTTCAAAAATATTATTATTTTATTATTATTTTTCAAAAATATTATTAAGTATGTTAGCGGTGTCCTACTATTTGGCATGCAAAAGATTATTGTTCACATCAATTTATTTCATCGATCGATAGCTTACTTTGAAGATTAGTGCAAGACCTTTCGAATGAGCAATAGAGGTCATCATCAGCATTACTATTGGTAAAGTTATTATTATTATTATTATTAATATTATTATTATAATTATTATTATTATTATTATTATTATTATTATTATTATTATTATTATTATTATTATTATTATTATTATTATTATTATTATTATTATTATTATTAGTATTATTATTATTATTATTATTATTATTATTATTATTATTATTATTATTATTATTATTATTATTATTATTATTAGTATTATTATTATTATTATTATTATTATTATTATTATTATTATTATTATTATTATTATTATTATTATTATTATTATTATTATTATTATTATTATTATTATTATTATTATTATTATTATTACAAATTTTTATCAAGTTTTATTTATTTTGTCCCTCTATGGGTATTTGTCGTAAAGATATAGGTCACGCTCAACATAAGGGTATTTTTAAACAAATCAATAAAACATACATTTATTTAAACAATAAAATAATTTAAAATTAACAAGGGTTATCTAAATATTGATGTACTCATATTTGTAACAATATTGTTTGAAATTGGTAACGTTGAATTGTTTTTCAGATATTCTATTGATCCTTTGATTGTTTGGATTTCGCATAAAAATAATTCAATCTTTCTTAACAAATGATCATGCTTCTTATCAATAATTTTCATATTCTTTTTATTTTCAACAATAGAGTTATTGAAAACTTCAATATGATCAATCAATTAAAATTTTATATTTTGTATATGTTCAAATTATAGTTCATAGCTGTTTTCTAAATTCTCCAATCTTTGGGGTATTCTTTTTCCTTGATGCTTTGCCCATTTTGGTTTGTCAAGAATATATAAAATATCCATCAAATTGGCGGTATTCGCACAAACACATATTGATTTATTAAAAGACTCCACTATTATTGTTGTATTGTGTGAGCACACATTCGTTATAATAATTAGCAATATGAATATAGTTTTCATGGTGTATCAAATCAAAACTCGTATATATTTTACATTTATCAACCAATCAGAATCATATGGTATTAGTATAAATAAAACATACTATTTTAAATTATTGAGAAATGTCGCAAATAAATTTCATTGAAAACCTGGTAAGTGGATAGTTAGGGGCTCCCGGCAGCAATGACCCCCCCCCGGGGGGGGGTCTGCTGCCGTAGACATTTTCTGCTTTTTGATTATGTAATTGCTGCCGTAAGCCACACTTTTTTTCTGGGATTTTCAATAGAAAAATTTTTTTGAATACAAAATCCGACTATCACTAAAAAAGCCAAGGATTATTCAGACTATAGTAAGGGGGTCTCCATGATCCTAGAATTTTCAATAGAAAAAGGTGGTCTTCAATAAAAAAGCATGGTAATTTAAGGTCTCAGGATATTATCAATACAAAAATCCAATTATCACCAAAAAAGCATTGAATATTCAAAGTAAATTAAGGTGGGTCTTCTTGGTCCTGAGAATTTCAATAGAAAAAGGCGGTCTTCACCAAAAAAGCATAGAATTTCCAGACTATAGTGAGGGGGTTTCGATTGATACTGGGATTTTCAATACAAAAAAAATTTTTCAATACAAAATTCGACTTTCACTAAAAATTCTTAGAGAACTTCAAAAATATGAATTTTCATAAACTGTTACAGAAACCAAACATTTTTCCTTTGAAATAATTTAGAAGCTAAATAATAAGAGCCACTAACCAATCAAAATCAAGGAAGGGTAGGAAAAAAATATATTACGTTGCAGTATTTTAAAATTTAAATATATTTTCAAAACACATTTTGACGCTAAAGCCGACTTATGTAACAAAGACATAATAAACTCATTATTTCCTACAAATATTTCACCCATCAAATACCTAATTAAATACATCAAATCAAATACATCGATCCAAAAAAAAACTCTGACATTATTCACAATTGTCCGCGTCTGTGTGCGCTTTTTACTTTGTTGGATAGATTTGTGTGCGCACACAGGCGCGGACAATTGTGAATATTGTCAGAGTTTTTTTTGGATCGATGTCGAGTTTTGATCGATTTTGATTGTATCAGTTTTTAGATTGTTGGAGTTATGTTTTCGAGAAATTGATTTATAATTTTGATTTGAATTTTTGGCCTTAGTGAAATATGGAAGATAAAGAATGTTTGATATGTCGTATTTCAATGAGCAATATGGCGAAGAGATGTCTTTTCAGCAGTGGAACTCGTCCGTGTGATCGTGGCTCAGCAAGATCGTTGCAAATGATTAATGGAAGTTTATCAAAGCGATTGGAAATCAACGATTTAGTTTCTGTGAATCATGAAATGACAGAAGAGGAACTCCAAGATATGTTTATGAAATTTCCCCAAAAATTTAAAGATATTCGTAAATTATCTGAAACCATTTATGACATTAGCGATAAAAAGATAAACTTGCTAACTTACGAATATGATATTCTATTTAATCGCGCTCTGACAAGGATCAACACAATTCAAATGTTTATTAGCCAAAGTGTTGAACAATTATCCAATATTTCAAATTCAATCATTTCTCAATCTCAAGTTATTGGACACGTTAAATGGTTTAACAAACAATGGTTTTGTACAAATAAAGCGTGTGATATTAATCACAAAGAAATTCTTCTACGTGGTAGCAGAGCGTGGTTCCCTTCAGGGGGCTACTCACCAATGTTTCAGTGGAGACAGCCCTGGCTGATCAATGGTGATTTAAATTTTATTTGCATTTATTTGAATTTTATTTGCATTTCTGTAAAATTAACCATCCTCCCTTCCCTATCGAGCGTGCGAAAGTGCTGCTATGGGCCCCAGCACTCTTTTAAAGGGGGTAGCCAAGGGAACAGTGTAAAAAAAGAAAATAAAAAGCTCAGCGTTTTTGCGAGCTAAGTCAAAGGTGAGGGCGAGCGGGGTAATGGGTTTTGCGTCTCGATTGAAAAGTAGGAATCAAATATTTGTCAAAACTCTTACTGGTAAGACAATTACTCTTGACGTTGAATTGAAAGACACGATTGAAAAGGTAAAAGGAAAAATTCAAGACAAAGAAGGAATTCTGGTAAATTATCAAATGTTAGTCTACGCAGGAAAGCAATTAGAAAATAAAAGAATATTGAACGATTATAGCATACAAGTAGGTTCGACACTTCATTTGTCACTCAGGCTGTGCGGTGGCAATGACGAAGAGATTTTAGAAGAAGGACTGTGGAAAAAGAGAATGAAAAAAGGAAAATTAACGAGATTGAGAAACAAGATTCTCAATGATATAAAGTGGAAGGAAGTTAGCGAATGGTTGGAGGAATATGAAGATCAAAAGGAGAGTCTAGATGAAGAATTAGGGGATCTAAGAACTATCAGTAAAAAATTGCAAAGATTGGACATCACTGCAATCTTAGATAAAGACCTGCAAGAGATCGAGGAAAAACATCAAATGATTGGGGCACTTATGGAAAGAATAGCAAATCAATCTTTTATGGAAGAGAAGGAAAATGAGAATGATGATACAATCAAGAAAAATAATTCAGTGCATAAAAGAAAACTGGAAAGTCTACAGAAAATTACAATACCTGTCTTTGAAGGCAAGATGAAAGAGTACGAACCATGGAAAGCAGCTTTTACGGCGTGTGTTAACGAAGTGGAAGGTGATGAGGTGTTTCACCTGCACAAGTACCTTCACGGAGAGCCATTAAAGTTAATTGAAAATCTAGGATATTCGGCAGAGGCCTATCAAATGGCAAAAGAGAAGTTGGATAGGCGATATGGTGGGGATGTTAGAGGAGATGGACAAGTTCAGGCCAATTCGAGAAAGAGATTTGAAGGATTTAGACTTATTTGTTGGATTATTAGAAACAGTCACCGTTCGATTTAAATCCACTGGGAAAGAATCCGAGTTAAAGACTGGATGTCTTTTTCAAAAGTGTTTGGGCAAGTTAACGACGAATCTTGTGTATAAAATGAAGAAAGACAAAATAGAAAAGGAATTGCGGGAGACGATAGAGGATTTGAGAAGATGGATACAACAAGAAGCGGATATCCTAAGGTCCACTAACGAGGTCGTGTATGGGACTCAATCAAGCACCAGGACTTATGATGGGTCAATAGTAGAAGGTGTGTCTAGAGGAATTGAAAGCTTTAATCCAGGTCGTACGCATTTTTCGGGGCAACCAGATTGCAGAGTTAAAAGTGGAACGGTCATACAGGCGAATAACTCTAACTTCTATAGATCAGAGTGTGTACATTGTGGTGGTCAACATTACCTAGACCAATGTGACAAGTTCAAGCAACTCACAATTTCAAAAAGGAAGAAAGTCATCGAAGAAAAGGAACTGTGCAGGAATTGCTTCAAAAGAAATCACATGGCCAAGGAATGTCGTAAAGAATCCTCTGCAAGGTTACCGGATGTAAGCAAAGACACAACGAATTATTAAATGAAAACACATCAATGAGGACTGTTCAGAGTTATTTTTTAAATGACCAGTTACGTGCATTTCGGGGAATTCAGGACACGCAACTCGACGGGAGTAAGGCATCTAATGAAGAGCAAGGAGCTCAGAGTCATTTAGATGGGCAAATATTCAATTCTGGAGGAATTAAAGAATTAGTTAACGTTATTACAATCACACAAAATATTCAAGGAAAAATGAATGCAGGGGAAAAGCAAGATGAGGCTTGCCGGGCTGGTGAGATCATAAAATTATCCGAAGATAAAATTGTGGAACCGAAGACAACGGAAGTGTTGAGTAATTGGGAAAAAGACAAACCAGCATCAGAGGATCTAACACCGGAGGCGGCGGTTAATGATATTCAGGTCGATGAAGTGGAAGTTAATCGACTAAAAGAAGAACGTGATAATGTTCAAAGGGCCAAAGAAGTTTTGGATTTAACAGAAAAATTGAACGAATTATCGAACAGTTTCAAACAACAAGGATCATTGGAACTCGCTTGCACGCCTCTAAAGATGCACATAAAAGACAAAGTGTCGATTATGGAATTGAAACACGAAGCAATCAAAGAACGACTTTGTAGGATGCTTATAAGAACATTAAGTGAAAACTGGTCACTAAATGAAATGCAACAGGGAAAAGTGTGGAATATCGAATTGGCGAAAAATGGAGAAAGAATAATGGAGATATTACACCTAAACAAACTGAACAGGGGCAGCTGCTTGGGCGAGTATGGCGATGGTGGGTGGAGAATCCACAATGATGTTTCAAAAAAGGTGCGTGGTGCGGCGGCTTATATAATACAAAGATGGGTGTGTGAGGGTTATTGGAGATTGACACCAAGGTGTCAAGGGGGGGAGAGGATGATTAATTGTCGATTCTTGCATCTGTGTGCACTTTGTACTGGTTTTAGGAGGCTTTTGTGTGCGCACACAGACGCGGACAATTGTGAATAGTGTCGAGATTAGTTTTTGATCGATTTTTTGATTGTAAATCTTGTCGACATTGTTACATGTAAAAACTTATTGTTAATCCAGTTAGAGACCACTGTCATTTCACCGGTAAATATCTAGGGGCAGCTTACCGAAAATGTAATATATCTCGTAGATTTTATAGGTTGCTTCCGGTTGTCTTTCATAATTTAAGAGGTTATGACCTCCACCATATTTTAAAACACGGTCTCAATGGCTTTCCTTCTTGGGATTTGAACATCATTCCTACATCAACAGAAAAATTTATTTCTTTAATTGTAAATATCAATAAACTGGCTGTTACATATATAGATAGTATGTAATTTGTTAATTGCTCCTTAGCTAAGGCTGTGAAAACATTAAGTTCTCTTCCTTTAATATAGCCTGTCTTTCAAGGTTCGATAATTGATTCTAGGCATATTTCCTTATGATTTTGCCATTTCTTTGGATGTTCTTGATACTACATATGAATAACCTCTGAAATGGAATAGTGTGACTGATGATGAGTATGCAAAAGCTGAATTGATTTGGGTACAACAAAACTGTTTTAATTAAACAAAACTGTTTTTTATTTAAAACTTGATATATTCCTACTCGCTAATTATTTTCAACAGTTCCGTGAAAAGGCCATTGCATACAATGGTCTTGAACCTTTAAATTTCTATGGTATTCCTGGAATGTCCTGGGCCTCTGCGCTTATGACATTACAGGAACCAATAGAGCTTTTACAGGACATGGAAATGTTCAATTTTTACGATGGAGGAATTCGGGGAGAGTTAACTTTTGTTAACAAACACTATGTTAAGTCTTTGGATGACACTGAATTATTGTATATAGATATTAATAACCTAAACGGGTGGGCCTTAAACCAATCCCTCCCCTATGGAGGTTTTGTTTGGGTGTATGATGGTTTGGATGAGTTGTTGAATGAATGCTTGAATGTTGCGGATATTGAAATCCTTCCATAAGGGTATACTATGGAAGTTGATATCGAGATTCCGAATAATTTACATGATTTTTTAAATGACTTTCCGATTGGACCGGAAAAGATGTGCCCACCAAATTCAAAAGTTGAGAAGCTGATGCTCACGCATTACTCAATGAAGAACCACGTTCTTCATTAGAGGCTTCTCAGGCTTTATCTTTCTCTGGGGGCTAAGGTTGTACTTATACACAAAGCTATTATATATAAACAATCTCCCATTTTTAGAAACTATATAGATAAAAATACTAACTTGCGTGCAAATGCAGTTAGTGAAATATATAGAAACTTATTTAAATTATATAATAATAGCTTGTACGGTAAATCCATTGAGAACCTTAAAAAGCGGGTGATTTGGGGCTATGTAATTCAGCTGAAAAGTTAATTACATATTCGTCAAAACCGGCATTCAGAAAACAATTGAAATAGCTGATGATTTGTTTGCCGCACATCTCAATAAAGGCTCAATATGTTTGGATAGACCCAGCTACATCGGATAATCAGTACTGGATCCACCCAAGCTACGTATGCACCAGTTACAGTATATAGAGCTACAACGATATCGAGATATTTATAACTGTGATATTAATTTAGTTGCGGGTGTCACAGATAATTAGATATATTAGATATATTATTACAAGCGATGATTTTGGATGACCTGTTAGATACCTCAAATTATATTCTAGGCGACTTTACTCAGTTATAGGCAAGTTTAAGGATGAGAGTAAAGGGGTAGGATATAGTGAATGTGTTTTCTTGCGCCCTAAATGTTATAGCCTCTTAGGAAATAAGTCAACAATGAGGGCTAAGAGTGTAAAATTACCGGGGACCGACATTAATCATTAATCCTATTTAGACTGTTATAATAACAATACAGTTATGTCGGTACCTCAAACTAGGATAGGAACCCGGAATCATCAGCTTTTTACTTTTAAAAATTCAAAAATTGCTTTAAATAATCATGACGATAAGAGAGCTTGGGTAGGGAAAAACTCAAGTTTTGCATAAGGACATTATAGAAAGGTTGACGTCTTAAATGGTGACGGTAATATTATCATACCGGAAACAGATCCTGATGCTCGAAATCACCAATTTCAACAATTATTCCAGGACATCATTTATTGACACTTGTTATGTTACATGATTTGTAAATATATAAAAATAAACGTTTGTATAAAAATATTTTAGAATAGAATTAATAATAATAATAATAATAATAATAATAATAATAATAATAATAATAATAATAATAATAATAATAATAATAATAATAATAATAATAATAATAATAACAATAATAACTTTAATAATAATAATAGCTCATTCGAAAGGTCTTGCACTAAGCTTCAAAATAAGCTATCGATCAATGAAATAAATTGATGGGAACAATGACTTTTGGCATGCTAAATAGTGGGACACCGCTAGCATACTTAATAATATTTTTGAAAAATAATAATAAAATAATAATATTTGTGAAAAATAATAATATGACCTTGATGAGTCATCGTGATGACTCACATGACCTTGAGAATGATCTTGGATGAGTCATACAACCTTGAAAAATGACCTTGGATACGTCATACAACCTTGAAAAATGACCTTGGATAGGTCATACGACCTTGAATTGACTTTGATAAGCCATGGTCTGTTTAAATGACCTTGAAAATTTTTTTGACCTTGACGAGTCATCGGATGAGTTATATGACCTGAGAATGACTTAGATGAGTCATCCAATGACCTTGAACTAAAAAATATGACCTCGATGAGTCATCCAATGATCTTGAACTCAAAAATATGACCTTGACGAGTCATCCAATGACCTTGAATGAGTCATTGTCTTTGTTTAAAAAATTTATGTACTTTTAGACTTAGCATATTTTTAATTTTTAGGGGGGAGGGGGTGTGCTGGAGGTGACATGTGCTGGAGGTGGCAAAAAGCTCGAAATTAGTCTACTATTGGGATTTGCGCTGCGTATCCCAAAACTTGTAATGTTTATATTATTTTAATGTTAGACACCCGTAAAGATTATTTTACACCATATATATATTATGTTGTTAGTTTTTCTTGGAATAGTAGTAATTGGTTAGTGTTACTTGTAATACTACCATATTTTTAATGTCACACTAATTAATTCCATAGAAATTCTCAAATATTCTTATGTAGTCTAATTTTACTTTTATCGCATTAAGAAATTTTAAATGCCAGAAATAAAATCTTTGTCAGGAATATTAATTTTTGGTTAGTGAAAATAATGATTCATTTTTGAATTTTCACTAAATTGGATGTATTGACAGATATTGCGATGGTTGCTATTATATTTGATTTGAAACATTTATGTTGTTTCAATTCAATCATTTGTAAGATCTTTTGTATTCAGTTACACATTTTCCAATTATCGTATCTAAACAAAGGCTGACATCCACACTGGGATCTTCCAATATAATTGTCTTAGAAGTAGCAAATTGAAATTTTCTAAGTACTTGGTTCAAAATAATTTAAATTAAATATTAAATTGAAATTATTTAATATTAAAATAAAAATACTTCAATAACATCAACTCTTAATTAAAAATGATGATAATATAGATAGATAAATATGGTACTCAACAGCCAATTGCAATGCTTAAACTTTTAATTGAAAAAAAAGGCATGTACGATAGAGGTAAAGAACTAACTTGGAAAAGAATGAAAGATTTATCTTATGTGGCCGGAATGGGGCTACCAGGAGGCGGGAGAAATACAGTGGATCCAAGATTTCTTTCATTATTTTCAGTAACATATTGTCCTAATTTAACAATGGAATCAATGTTAAAAATATTTGGTACAATTTTAACTGGTCATACATTTCAATTTTCTTCGCAAATAAAAAAATCCATCGACAAAATAACAAACATAACTTTAAAGGCATATGAGTAAGTTTAAAATATTTATAATTTTTTATATATTCAAATTATTTTGAAGTCACTATTATTTTTCACTGGATGTAAAATTTGATTAAATGAACCCACAGGTGTTCGTAAAAAACACGATGAGTTTCAGGACAGATATTTTTTTTCGATTTCCATTTTATTAACTTTGAAACACTGAATACTATAATTTTAAGCTAACAAATTCAATTTTTTATGTAGGATCCAGATTTGTGCTTGGAATTTGCATTAGATTATATATTGGGGTTGACCTAAAACCCCTGAGAAAATATCTAAGTTGACTCAGAATTTTATATGTCACGAAAATATATGGTGTGTATATGCAAAAAATGCTTAGTTTCCATGGAAATGAGCTCCAAAGTCTCAATCTTAAAATATAGGTCACGGCATCACATTTTCCAACATTTTCTATATCAGGGGTGGGCAAACTTAATAATGGTATGATCGACATTAATTTTCTAATTTATGCGCGATCGTCTTCAAAAAATTGGTTAAATTAAAAACAATTAAAATCTTTATAGTTAAAAATCTATTAAATACATTGTTTTTACTATTTTCTGCAATTTGATTTATTGATAAATATTTTAGATTAATTTATTGATGAAGATGTGACATTCCTTTTCATGAACAAGTCATGTAAAGTTAGGTTTTGTAATCACTGATGCACAATCGAATAGATACCATTAAGTTTTCATCAGTCAGAGAACTCCTAAATAGCGATCTGATGTTTTTCATTTGAGAAAAAGCTGCTGCACATAGATAAGTGGAACCAAAAAATGCAAATATTCTCATTGCCACCGATTTCAATAAAGGATATTTTTCTTCTGGTAATAAATTCCAAAAATAATTTTCACTTGCACGTGCTTTCAGAATTATATCTTATTGTATTGTTAAAATTTCTAACTCTAGATCTGATGAAATCAATTGAAAAGTATAAGCTAGTTTGAAGAATTCTCTAAAATGGAATGAAATAAATTCCAAAATCGATTGAAGATTATTGAAATTTACAAATCTTCTCTTAAATTCTTGATTAAAATTGTCCAGTTCAGAACAAAAAATTTCAATATTACATTCGCCAGGAAGTTTATGTTTTTATAAATATAGAAAATATTTGGAAAATAATTTCACTGACTACGGAATAAACGCCTCCTTAAACTCCGGGCTTCTATCGAATTAGTAATTTGCATATCATTAACATCCAATATTTTTGGACATGGCATTATAATTATGCAATGAAATGATATGAATTAAAAAAACTTTTCATTTTATTTACAAAGAACTAAAAATCAATGATTTCTATCGTTTGTTAAAAGTGCTCCGTCAATAGACATAGCAACCAATTTATGCGTGGGCAAATTTTTCTCTTGCAAATGGCATAAAAGTTGCCCTCATATCTGCACCTCGCGTTCTTCCATTTATCGGAAATATTGTTCAAAAGTCTTCTTTTACGGAAAAATTGCAAAAAACTATTCTTACAAAAACAATTAACACGTTTGGCGGACACAAAAGGTACTGAAAGTTCAAATTTTGACACTCCGAAACTTTTTGCTATATTTTGGTATATTTTACTAATTATTGTTGCCAGTTTTCCTAAATGACATATCGGGATTTAATAAAAAAAATTAAATCTAATTCTTTTTATTTAAAGAATAAATCTGTCATCATTGTTTTACTTTTTTCCGTTTATTACCACTATCTTCATTTTCAAAATCTGACATTTTCACATTTAAAATTGAAAAATTAATTATTTTAATTAGAATTTTCTTTTTATATAGAATTAATTATTAATTATTTTTATTAAACATTCCTTTTTTTAAAAGTATTTTTTTTAAAAAAACACCAATATAGAATATATTTATTTTATTTATATACAAAAAATATTTAAATAAACCTGAATTAAAACAAACCGTTAATACACATTAGAATTAAAACACACCGCAACGAAATATGTCAATAAGAATTATAAATATAATTTAATATTATATCATACTGAAACTAAATTCAGATAAAAATTGATAAATTGACATGCAATTTTTTTATCATTTAACGTCAGATGACGATAAATTTAAAAAAAATAGTGCCGATCAACTTAAAAAAAAGAATTTTAATTCGTGGTACATCAAAATTTACGGTAAATCGGGAATTTGCGATTACATTTCGGAATCGGGGATAGTTTCAATATCGGGAAAATCCTGGCGAAATCGGGACACCTGTCAAGCTTGGTTCTGTCACATCATATCGTTAAGCAATTTAAAATGTGACAAACAGTGATAGCTGTCGTTCTTAAATTTGATATAAAACTTTAAAATTTATCGCATTACTACTTACGATGATGATAATGACACCACATTACTTCTTTGGTTTTATTTGTTTCTTTTCGAACATAAAATATTACATTAGGGTAATATAAGAATAAATACAAGGTTTATATTAGAGTGAAATAAAAATAGGTATTCGTTAATAGTTAAACAGTTAATTAATGTTAATGTTAATTTTTATGCCAATTTTCGAAGCTCTGGCATGCGCATAATGGCGTAGAGTTAACACATATTTTGGAATACCATGACGTTTCTTTCCTAAGCTTATTTTGCGTCTACTGTTTACAACGCATGAAATATGTTTTGCGTTTGTAGTTTTCAGGAACTGGTGTTTTTGCCAGAAAATGCTGAATATTTTTTCCATCAGTTTCATTAGGTGTTGGGTTAGGAATTGAAGAAGTTGACACTTTTGTTGTTTTGTTCAGAAAAAATTTTAATCTTATTATATTTTTATCGTCAATATTCATTAACTGTCGAATCAGAGTATTTCTAAATGCTATGTATTTTTCATCGGGATTTACGCATTTTCTAAAAATGTAGTATGTATTCCACACAGCAACATCAAGTAAATGGAATATCATTTTTTTATACCAGTGAATCGTTTTGCGGGACAAGAATAATATGCAATCATCCGATCGGCGCGATCTATTCCGGACATATAAGTAGGTAGTTAGTAGCCCTCTGGAACAACCCCCACTCCCTGTGCCAGTAATATTTTCCTCAACGGTTACGTAATTGTTCCAGTGTGCTACACTTATTTTTTCTGGGATTTTCAATACAAGAAAAAGCCTATAAAAATTCCAAGATTTTTCTGACTATATTGAAGGGGTCTCGATTGATCTTAAGATTTTTAAATACAAAATTCAACTATCAAAAAAAAAGTATGGATATTTCTAAGTATTATTAAGGTGGGTCCTTCAGTGGCGTAACTAGGGTCTTTGGCGTCCGGGGCAAGTCAAAATATTTCGTCCCCAACCTCAATTAATTAGATTTTTTAAATAAAGAAAATACTAATAGTTGTTTGATTGGAGTCTTCAGAAAGTTCTTCAAGAAGATCAATTTCATTGAGTGGCAAAAAATTACTTTTACAGCTTCAGATCTTGCACTCCATCTTGTGGTTGTTTCACATTTCAAAGTTAATTGTACAGCATCTTTTAATTTTTGCCATCGTAAAGTAGAACGTGAAAGTTTTCTCAATAGAGCCAAAAAATGTCATTACAATTGAATCAGTTGCAGCTGAATGTAGTCGAGCCAGATTAAGACTATGATTGTCGCAATTTATAAATAAAGCGCGATGATTCAAATTACAAATTCTCTTTTGAAGACCATAAATACGCCCTTTCATAACTGCTGCGATATCGTAGCATTGAGAACGACAATTTGAGATATCTAAATTATCCAATTTTAATGAATTAATAATTGACATTTCAAGTGTTTCAGCATCTTTTGCTTTTAGTTCTAAAAATCCAAGAAATGTTTCCTTAATTTCAACATTTTTATTTTCAAAATCAATGTCGACATAACGAATTACTCTTGCTAATTGTTTACGGTGTTGTAAATCAGGAGTGGAATCATAGAGCATCCCAAAATATTTATTTTTTCTAATATTGTTGAGAAAATCATTCTTCACTGTCGTTGCAAGTAATGAAATAAATTCATTTTGAATAGCTGGTGATAAATAAGATGGAGATCCAAGATTCTTGCGACATTTCTCTAAATGCAATGATAAAACTGAATAATATTGAGACAAAAATTCAACTAGACTCAAATAATTTCCTTTATTATGCATGTTTGCATCACTAAATGTTTCAATATGCCCTCGTAATCCTAAATTTTGATCATTTTGACATTTTGCTTTGTAAAAACTTTTATTAATTTAAACACTAATTAAAAATAAAATAATAAAAATTCTTAATAAATTTTCAATTTTCACTCATAATTATATTTTCACTAATAAATTTACAAATATTTAATCACACTTACAGTAATGAATTAAAAATATGATAAAAATTTACCACTTTTTAAGAATTTATTTTCATTTATTTTTTTCATATTTTTCATATTTTTCATATTTATTTTTCATATTTTTATTAGAAGTTTGAATTTCTTATGTAAAGAATATTTTTAATGAAAGAAAAAATGCATGCGTAAATTCAAAGTTTAAGGTTCAAATCTTAGGGTGGACAAGGCAAGAAATCCGTTAAAATTCAAAAAAGAACAATAGAAAATAAAAAGCGCGCCAAAAAATACAAAATTCGACAGATGTCGGTAAAATATTTTATTTCCGTGTCCACCATAAGGTTCAAATCTTAGAAATTTATAAAAAAAATAAAATTGTTTTTTTCTTTAAATATTTATTATAAAAAACGTTTGACAAAACAAAAAAAAATCCTTAGAGCTCTATTTTATATAATAATTTTTAGAGTTGTATAAATTTTGTTACTTTTTTATTGTGCAAACCATTTTAATCACATAAGGCTAATGTATGTATATTTCAGTTATTAGTTTATTTTATATCTAAATAATATTAAGTATAAAAATTAAATATTTTATCGATTTTGCGCTCCCCAGAGCTGGTGTCTTGGGGAGGCCGCCCCAGCTGCCCCACCCTAGTTACGCCACTGGAGTCCTTAGTCCTGGGATACCAAATACTTACAACTAAGTACTGACAACAAGCAACCAACTAGATACCAAGTACTAACTAATTCTCAAACAACTGAATACTAACAATTAGTTAACAGCTAGATACTATCAACTAAGTACCACGTAGTTACAACTAGGTTCTAACAACCAACAACTTGGTACCAAATACTAACAACCAAATACCACCTAGTAACTACAAACTAGTTAACATCTAGATACCAACAGTTTATCCTCACTAGCTAACAACAACAAGAAAGCAACCAGACCCAAGTACTAAGCCCTATCAACCAAATACTTACAACTAGATACCAAGTACCAACAACCAACTAGCACCACATAAAAATAATAACAATTAAATACAAAATATTCTTCACAACATAAACTATCATCTTGTGAACATCTACAACTAAACTCTATCAACCAACAACCAAGTACTAACAAATAGATCTTTAAATGAAAGTCCTCTTCACTTGGAAAAATTCAATGACAAATTAATAAAATTTCAACTGAACTCGAGATTTTCCAACAAATTTACATGAAATATCTATCCATCTTTAAAGATTAGTAATTTATCGATAAATACCCATAAAAGATCATATATTCCCCTCAGACTAATAAGATTCCTTAAAATCTCTTTAAATGACTATAATTCTACCATTGATTCCTATCACATTTCTATTAATATATCCTTATAAAACATCAAAAATTAATTTGGTCATTATCCCTAAATAATTCATAAAATCTATTGATAAAACCCATTATAATTAAAAAAAAATAAATTTTTGTTCTAGTAGAAATTTAAAATAAATATTACTGTAAAATTTAAACGAGTAGTTGCATTGGAAGATTAAATTTATCCATCCATTAACTGATATTCAATCAATTTAATTTCTAGAAATCTAATTAAATAAATCATAAATTTCTTCCAATAAAGTTCAATTTTCTTTAGTTGTTGTTTGATGTCCAACATTCTCAATATTTCTCAACTTTTGTAATTGTCTTAAAAATCTTAAATAAATATAAAATAATTTAAAGTATTAAATAATAACAATCCCAATTAATTTTAAAGATTTCAAATATTTCATTGTCAAAACATAAAACCAAGTAAATTGATCATTAGCCTTGGTCATTAACCCTGGATAAATAATAGAAAATTAATAAAACATTGTTATAAACCAGAAATCTAAATTAATTTACTGTGCAATAACATTCATCACAATCTAATAAACCTCTAAAACAATATAATTTCACACAGGAACTATTATTGACTCACTATTTCTCCTAATGTAATTTTACTTAAAACATTGAAATTTTACCATTTAAATATTTAAAAGATTCCCTCACCAAAAAATTTTACCCCCTTAAACATCAATATCCAACCGACTAGATCCCCTTAAAAATCATATATTCACATCTTAACCAATCCCTCACTAAATCCAACCAACTATCCCTTAATTCTACCCAATTGAGGTCATATCCCCTTTAATATATCAATTCTCTTAAAACCCTTAGAGAATTCTTCAAAATTATGAATTTTCATTAACTGTCATCGCCATCTATGAAATAATTTAGTAGCTAAATTTATGTAATAAAACCCCACTAAAAGATCAAATTCACTAAAATCAATATTTTCTATAAATATTTCACCCAATTTACCCTCAAATACCTATCTAGAGATGATAATTTCTCATTGATTGATCATAATTCTTCATCGATTCAATCAATTATAGCAATTATAACATAACATATTTTTCAAACTAAATCACAAATTTCAGTATATCCTACAATAATTATCATGTAGATTTCAGATATATCGTATCTGTCCTTGATAAAACTAGCTTATTTCTGCTTATGATTTTTAATATTTAAGTTCATCAATGTGTAAATGGATATATTATTAGAAAATATCTTTGAAAAATCATTTAGTCAAATTGAATATCATTACAAAGTCATCAAAGATTAATAGTATCACCTGTCATTAAACTAATTTTTAATTTAAATTTTAAAATATTAAAAATACAGCAAAATATCAAGATATTAATTAAATTTATTAATTAAATTTATTAGAATCACCATTAAAACCTTAAATTTTAAAATATTCTTTCAGCCAACATGATATTCGCAAAAATATTAAATATTTCCTAAAACAATCAACACTAAAAAATTACCAATGAATGCGTTAGACACCAAAATTTGCCTAAATAAATCATTAAAACTGAAGACTAGTACCCTTAAGAACAGTACTCATAGGGGAACAAAACATCTTGTCGGATAAACTCAGAGTATATATAATAAAACGAATTAATTAGAAATAAGTAAATTAAAGTAAGAATTTTAAATTTATTAACAAAAAGATTGAAAACCACCAACTTTCTGAGAAATGTAATTTTTTAATGGAAATTTTAATGAAATAATTTTCAAACTCAATTTTAGATTGAAATTGTTTTGAAATATTTTTCAGAGTAAATTTTAGATGCAAAACTTTTATTAAGTAATACAAGGATAAATAGGTAAATTAAGGATAATTAAGTAAATTATAGGCTCAAATATTTTAACTAAAGGAAATCAATAGCTATATTTGGTAAGCAAGGGTAAATTTTAAATTATAGTAAATTAAGGTTCAAATTTTTTAATTAAGTAATCAATCTTCTAGAATTTTAAATAAGTAAATTAAAGTTAAAAATTTTAAATTAAAGTAATATTTTAAAATTAAAGTAAATTAAAATTAATAAGTAAATTAAAAGTAAGATTTTTAAATTTATTAACAAAAGGTTTGAAGAAATAAACCTTTGAGAAATAAAAATTCTAAATGGAAATTTTAATTAAATAATTTTTAAAATAAATTTTATTTTAATAAATTTTATTAATAATATTTAATAATAATAATAATAATAATAATAATAATAATAATAATAATAATAATAATAATAATAATAATAATTCAATGACCAACTACCAAATACTAGATACTAAGTAATAAAAACTAAGTATTTACAAACTGACAACAAGTATTAACAACCAAGTACAAGATACCAAGTACTAACAATTAGATGACCACGTGAAATTATTGAAATTAGGTGGAATTTAAGATAATTTAAATTACATCGAAACACTATAGAATTCTAATTTTTGTTCACAAACATTTTTCTTTTAATTGATTACTAACATTCGTACTGACTTATTATTGCAAAGTAAAAATTGCATTCAATAAATAATTATAGTTAATTTGGTTTATTATGTATAGTCTGAGTTTATCTGACAGGATGTTTTGACCACCTAGTGGTACTGGTCGTAAGGGTATTGGTCGTAAGGGCGTTGGTCACACTCAACCCCCACCTACCCATTAACTAGATAATTACAACCAACAAGCAACCAAATGTATCCGTACTAGTTAACAACAACCGGATACCAAGTACTTACAACAAGATTAATTCGGTACAAAGTGCTAACAACCAACAACCAATCCCATCGAGAAATTAACAAATATCAATCTACAACTAATTACTAAAAACTAGATACCTGCAACCAAGTACATTACAACAATCTATCAAGTATTTACAATCATATACCTACAACTAAATATCGATTAGTTACAACTAGACACCATGTACTAACAACTAGATATCTAGTACTTACAACTAGATACCAAAAAATACTAACAACCAAGTACTAACAAATAGATCTTTAAAAGAAAATCCCCTTCACTTAAAAAAAATATTGAATTAAAAATTAATAAAATTTCAACTGAACTCAAGATTTTCCAATAACTAGGTAAAAATGGATTAAATCATTGTGAAAATTTAAATTATTCAAAACATACTATCGTAAAATGTAATGAATGGACAAGAAAATGTTTTAAATTCTATTCATTAATTATCCACTAAATAAAAAATTACTGATCATTCAAGTTATTAATTAATTGAAATTAATTAATTTTAATCATTTTTAACAAGTAATACATGTATATTCAAATTGTTTGACTGATTGCTCAAATTATTCAAAAGATTCTGTATAAATTCATTACAAATTATCAAAGTCGTCAATTTACATTAAAAATAATTATCATTAAATTCTAAATAATAATACTGATGCTTTCTGTACCCAAGCAAATTAATGATTCCCCACTACAAAGCATTAAATTTCCCTTAAATATCTATCCATTTTTAAAGATTGGTATTTTAATGATAAGTACTCGTAAAAATCATATATTCTCCTCAGACTAATAAGATTCCTTAAAATCCATTTAAATGACTATATTTCTATCTATAATTCCTATTATTACAAATATTTCACTAAATTCATCTAAAATTAATTTGCTCAATAACCCTAAGTAATTTATTAAATCTATTGATAAAACCAGTTATAATTAAATCACTCGAAATATAAAATAAAATAAATATTACTGTACAATTTAACCGAGTAATTGCATTGAAAAATTAAATTTATCCATCCAATAAAATATATTTCTTCAAATGGTCATATTTTACCAATATTCAACCGATATAATTTCTAATTAAATCACCCGATAAATTTCTTCCAATAAAGATCAATTTTCTTTAGTCGATGTACAACTATTTTAAGTCAATATTTCACAACGTTTGTCATTGTCTGCCTAAATAAAGATAAAAATAATTTAAAGTTGATATCAATCCCAATTATCTCTAGATTTCAAATATTTCATTGTCAAAACCAAGTAAATTAGTCATTAACATTACTTAAAATAAAAATTAAAATTAAAAAAGCATTATACTAAACCAGAAATCTAGATTAATTTGCTGTGCATTCATAATAATAAAACGATATAATTTCACACAGGAACTATTGTTGATTCACTATTTACCCTAATGTAATTTCCCTTAAAAAATTTCCAATAAGAACATCACATATATTTAGGGTTAACCTATTTAAAAGATTTCCACATTAACCAATTCCTCCTCAAATAAATTTACCCTTTAAACATCCAACCGACTATATCACCCTAAAAATCATAAATTCCCATCTTAAGCGATCTCTCACCAAATATTTCTACTCCTTTAAATATCAATATCTAACCGATTATATCCCAAGCTTGAGGTTATATCCCCCTTTAATTCAGTCAATCATCTTAAACTCCTTAGAAAACTCTCCAAAAATATGAATTTTCATTAACTGTTACAGACACTAAACATACCCTTATGAAATAATTTAGTACCTAAATTCCTGTAGTAAGAGCTCACTAAAAGATCAAAATTTACTAAAATCAATATTTTCTACAAATATTTCACCCATTTACCATCAAATACCTAAATAGAGATGATATATATATATATATATATATTGATCATAATTCTTCAACGATTCAGCCAATCATTTTCAAGCAATTATAGCAAACTTAATAACAAATTTCAGTATATCCTACAGTAACTTTCAAGTAGATTTCAAATATATTTTATCTGTACTTGATAAAGTTAACTGGTTTCAGCTTATGATTTTTAATATTTAAGTTCATTAATGTGTACACATTCATGGAAATATTCTTAGAAAATATAATTATTGAAAAAATTATTTATTCAAATTCATTATCATTACAAAGTCATCATCATCAAAATTTATCCTATCACTTGATTATTGTAAAAACTTTAATTATTAACCTAACTGACATTAAAAATAAATTTTTATTTAAAATTTAAAAACAAGTCAATAAAAATACAGCTAATTACACAGAAATTAATTAAATTTATCTTAGAATTAACTTTAAAACCTTAAATTTTTAAATATTCTTTTAATCAACATATGAAATTCACAAAAATGATAGAAATTCAGAAAAATAAAAGAAATTCACTTGAATATTTACTAAATCCCACTAACACCAACTAAAAAACTATCAATGAATGCCTTAAACACTAAATTTTGCTTAAATAAAATCATTAAAACACACCAGTACCTTTACGACCAGTACTCATAGGGGGACAAAACATTCTGTTTGATATACTCAGAGTATATATAATAAAACGAATTAACTCCATCAAATTTATCATTGAATCACTCAAATTATCACAAATTTGGATATAAAAATTTTATTCTAAAATGGAAAGCAGCGAAAAATCGAAAGATAATTATAATAACACAGAGAAAAACTAACAATATTATTCTCAGATGGTAAGAATCTTCATTAGCGTGATAAAAGTATTCATTATTCAATGATAAGTTAATAATGAAATTCAAATGGGTGGTAGAATAATTCATTAATGAATTATGGGAGATAAGTGAAAATATACTGAGAAGTGACTTAGATAATATGAAAGTGTATAAGAATAGGTGTATATTAATCGAATTAATTAAAATTATTTCATTAAAAAGTATCAATTGCATAGAAATATTTAGTACAATTTTAAAAGAAATATTTGTGGGGAGGATATAAGTGATAATAATTAGTGGAAAATCAAAAATCGGGTAATATAAGTGATTAAATAGTGGATTATGTGGCTATAAGTGATGAGGATATATAATTTAAAAAAATTATATTTGAAAAGTTAATGTAAAGTATATAATTTAATTTTAATTGTATTTTTAAATTGCATATATTTTGAATATTAATAAGTTAGTTTTTTATTGTCTAATTACATCATTAATTTTTTATTGAGAATTTAAAAAACTTTACTTATAAAATTTAATTTTTTAAATTTAATGTAAAGTATTTAATTTTAATTGTCATAATTGTCATATCATATTATTATCATTAAAGGCATATATTTGAATATTACATTTATCTTATTTTGATTGAAAGGGGTAATCTATCTTTTAATTTATCTTTTATGATAATTGTTTTCGAAATTGAAATATTAAGTGTAAATCAAAACATTTAAATAATAATATGCTATTATTAATGTATTAAAGGACTTAGTCAAAAATTAAGAAAAAGTCCTAATCATTATTTCTCAGTCAAATAGCATTCACGACTTGTTACATAATAAAATAGACATTTACGGATTTAATTCTCATTTTATCAAAATAAATGTCTATCAATAACATGTTATTAAAATATTTTTTATTCGTTAGTAACTCATATTAGAAATAATTTAACTTATTTATCATCATCACTTATAGCCCCCGATTTTCGATATTCCACTATTTAATCACTCATATTCCCCGATATTTGGTTTTCCACTAATTATTATCAGTTATATCCTCTCCACAAATATTTCAAGTATCTCAAAAGCTGCAAAACGTTCATCATCTTCCTGTTCCATACCTGCCAATTCTCTCATTTTGTCAATTATTGATTTTGTAATTATGTATGAACCACGCTTTGGCTTTCACATCTGTGTTTCTGTATCTCTGACGTTTCCCCACAATGGTTTTGCTTCTACCACCAATAACACATCGAAAGTGCTTGTCAATCGCTGTCCATTTGTCAGCAGCCATTTTTCTATATCCCTGATCCATTCTTCGGCTTCTTTTAAACCTCCTCCATCATATCGTCTAATATTCAGTGTGAGCATCTCTTGGCATGATTTCGGTAGACATTCCATTAGCCATTTTGTAGATTTCGAACTTGAATTGATGTTCTGATTTTCGGCGTGGTCAACAGTTAAAACCAACTCGGTTTTAAGAATCTTCAAATCTGACATAAATTTATTATTATACAACAAGTTTTTAATTTTCCACAAAAACGTGCTAGCTCATTTATTTAAACAAATTCAGATATTTAGCTTAGATAAAAAGATATAAATAGTTTAAAATTCATACAATATTAAAGGACTTGGACTTAAATTTCTTAATTTCCCCACTAATTAATATTTGATCACTTATATTCCCCCACAGTTGTTTCTTTTAAAATTCACCAAATTTACCAAATATTTTTATGAATTTGATAATTTTCCTCTTTTTAATTCTTACCTACTGCGAATACTATTTTCATTGTTAGTTTTGTCTCCATTTCCCTGTTTAAAGAATAATTATCTTTCTATTTTACACTTCAATTGCTTACCATTTTATAATAATATTTCTTATCAAAATTCTTATCTTGATTTGCGATAATTTGACTGATTCAGTGATAAATTTGATTGTTATCTTCAGTTATCTTCAAAAAAGTTGAGATTTTCTTTGAATGATTATTTAGGTAAATTTTAGTGTCTAATTGGTAATTTTTTAGAGTTGTTGCTATTCGGTTTTAGGAAGTATTCAAGTGAATTTCTATCATTTTTTGTGATTTTTATGTTGATTGAAAGAATATATCAGATTTTAAGGTTTATGGTGATTTTAATTTAATTTCTTGATAATTTGCTGTATTTTTATTGACTTGTTTATAATTTAATTATAAATAAAAAGTATTTTTAATGACAATTAGGTTAATAATTAGAGTAAACAAGTAATAGGATAAATTATATAATTTTTGATGATGATTATAAAAATTTGGAAAACTATTTTGAACACTTTAGCGTTTTTCCCTAAATGTTGATAAACTTGATTTCTTTGGAGATTATTAAATTATATTTGTCAATTAATTAATTTAAAAATAATAAATACTTATCGAAATGCATCCAAATTTTTTTTTATATCTAAATATCCTGTAAAGATTAATTATAAATAACTTATTATAGAAGATGTTGAGAAAAAGTAATATTTAAAAGCTTGAATAATGATCTCATATCTGTATGGATCAAAATCCAAGCCTTAAACTTTACTTTAAATTAAAAAAAATTATTTGAAAGCTATTTCTAAATGGCTAAAATAAATAAACTTACAAATTAACTATTAATCGCAAAAGATGCGTCATCTAAAATTAGTTGTACACACCAACCAATATTATAGATGCCTTTATTCATTACAAACTGGTGAATATAACCCAATTAAAATCGTTAAATCCTGGCTTAAAATTTAGTGCTACAGATGTTATGTTAAGTTATGTTAATGGTCAGACGATACAACGTGTTTTCAGAAATAAATTATTTTATATAATAATCAGTTACCGAAAATAATTTGCATTTTAGTCGATTAATCAATTTTTTTCAGCGTAATAAAATTAAAAATGTTGCCAACTCCAGCCAAATTTCATTACACATTAAATTTGAGAGATCTTTCTAAAGTATTTCAAGGATTATGTCAGTCCACAGTCGATAGATTTAAAAATGCTAATCAAATGTTGAGGCTATGGAGACATGAATGCTTAAGAGTGTTTAATGATCGAATGATAACTTACGAGGATAAAGAAATTGTACAGGTTTGTTAATTTCATTTTTTGAATAAAAGCAATGTTAGGTTCGTTATATTTGTAACGCCTAGCACATATCAAAATTCTCACTCCATGTTATTAGCGCTTATTGGAAATAATAAATATTGATATGAATTATAGAACTTTATTATTATTATTTACAAATTTAATACAAAGGCGAATTATAAAAACTTGTTGCTCTTAAGTAAAGATCAATGGTTATACAAAGGTTATTTCAAAGAGTCTAAGCTGGCCCTGAAATTCACTATCAGGTTGACAAAGGTGAAAGGAAAAAGACGAGGGTGGTTTCCTGAAGTTTTACGCTATAGTATTGACCCAGAGATTTGGAGTGATACAGTCTCAAAAGCGTATGCTGACACTCGTTCCAAATGAATGTGTTAAAATTTAAGTGAATAATTTTTCTATTAACGATTTGCTATACCTATATGTTTTCTTAAGTTGAGTTTTCGAACGATTAATCCCCAATGAACAAAATGATTTATTATTCAAGCGATCAAATTGATTTACTGTTTCAATGATCAAATACTCCAACTGTTAAATTGGTTGATAGTTAATGCTATGAACGAGAATTGGTTTTAATAGCGTTATCTTGAATTTCTAATTGAATTTTCAATTGATATCACGAGATATTTGCTCTCTCTCGGAGCTATTGTTTTGATAGTAGTTATGGGTTTTTTGTGTCCTAATAATCTTACTAGCACTATTTATATTATATTAAATGATTTATATACTATAAATAGTAATTATTAATAATTACAATACTTTATGCAATATCCAATAACCTTAAATAATAACAACAAATAAAAGAATTATTTGGTAATAAGATACTTATGTTTAGAGCTTAAATTTAATTATAAAAACTATCGATTGAGCTTTTTTTTACATACAAAATAATTAATTATATAATATTTAAAGCTTAAAAGGTACTTTAAGTTTAAATATCTAACTTGTTAATAATGTTTTTTAATCGTTCGTATAAATACAATCACGAAATTTTCAATCAAACAAGATTCTAATAAATTTTCCACAAAATCGTGTTTACTAATATTAATCAATTGCTTCAATCGATAGTGATCAGGAACTTGAAAACAAAGATGACGGACAATCATTCCAATGTATGTGGCATTGCACCCATGACATAAATATTCATAACCAAGATCCGAAAACCATCTAAGTAAGAATTGAAATCCACTAATAAACACGAAGTTAAAAAAACAGGAATTAGATACCACCTTCCAACGTTGAAACGTAAACCTAAATAAGAAACTGTGCTTGCTGATATAAATCAATTCCCTCATCAACAGTTATCCAGAACTTGAGAACGGAGATGACGGGCGGTCATTCCAATGTATGTGGCATTACACCCATATTCAAAACCAAGATCTGAACACCATCTAAGCAAGAACCGAAATAGACCAACTTCACAATTTAAATCACACATATCCAATCCAATCATTTATAGTTTTTGTTTCATTAATTTTCTACATCTCTTCATCAATTCAAATTGCTTCTATTGAGTATCGGAAAAAACAAAGAGTAACTTTCAAATTATTATTATTATTAAATATTTATATATCTTGAATGGGAGGTGGTACTGAAAATTTTACGATCGCAAATTTTAAATTACAAAAACTAATTTCAAATATCTTCCGAGAAAAAAACGGGGAAAGCACCAGGATGACATATAATAACTATAATAGGATTTAGAGTAAACATAGGAATCCTTTATGGTTAAAAATCGAAAACAACCTGATGATACCAAAACTGGTTCCACATAGCTGACAGAAAAATGAAAATATTCATGGTCACAATTCAGAGAAGATCAGGACTAAAACTAATTGAAGAAATATTCTTCAAAGCTAGAGAGAAAATTAGACTGCACGTTATCAATGATAAAATCTACCTTTATATAAAAATAGGAAAGTGTGGAAAGAAGCCAAAGAATTGACATCATGGACAGTTTCTGACGAATTCCTGCAGAATCGAATCAGAGCTGCATACGACAAAGCCACAATAGACGTTGAAGTGATAACACCGTTGAGAGACGAACCAAGACTATTGCCAATTTCTATTGAGATGTTGCGCGGAAAACAATCATTTCTTCAAAAATTGATTTTTGTTCATAGATGCTGATTATGGTACGTCCATACACAGGCAAATGATCTCGCTATCATTTTCAATTATAAATTACGACGGGAAGTTTCGAAAGATGTCTTTGCAACACCAAGGATCCAGCATTAAGTCTCTTTATTTATTTCAAAAAAATATTCGTTAGCAGAATGTTAATTAAAAATTCGAGCAACTACAAGTCAGATGGAATGTGAGGACGATTCATCTTTGCAAATGGAGATTACCGTACAATACATGTGAGGTGTTTTCAGCTGAGAATTAATTATTTCAATGATTTATTAAGATAATTTAAAATGATAAATAAAATAACTTTTAAAATAATTATTAAATTGAATTTTTTAAATTGAAATTTTTAAATTTTTTAAATTAAAAAATTAAACAATCTTTTTATTAGTAAATCATTTTTAAATAAACATATGTAAACAGGAACAATGAAAATAATAGTACTAAAAGAAATGGTGCTAATCAAAACACGAAATATTAATGCGAATAATCTAAGACCAAAGTAGCATCTATTTGGTTTTTATACGGTATATAATTCCCTGATAGTCCTTCACAGATGTCGTTTCCGGCGCAACCCAAGATACAAAGGTTCACTCCACCATTTGACACCCGTTGAGTAATCAACGTAAGTGATGTGTCGCACGTGTGAATGCTCGCAAGAAGTGAGCGTGTCCCCACATAAATTTATCATTTTTTGATTCAATATATTTTCTTAGGTTTATGACATTGTTGATATTCTTCAAATAAATAAAATATAAATTAATAATAAAATTCTGCTTACTACTTTTAAATTGAAAAAATTGTTTTGGATATAAAGTAATTCTTTTATAAATGTCTGCAGTGTTTATTTATATATGTTTGTAATACATTTTATGAACTGTGTTGTATTTTGACATTTGTTATTATCTTACATGTTATTATAACGCGTCTTTTCCCAACCTTTCCCAACACAAATTTCACAAGACTTTGTGCATCCTTGAGGTACCACTGCGACTAAGTATTATAAATTACACAGATAAATAATAATAATAATATCAAGGTTTAAGAAATATATATTATATATTTGCTATTAAATTTATTATTTTAGGGAATATTATTAAATATCATGAAGGAGGAATTCCCAAAACACATGTCATATGTTCAAATCAATCCAATTTTATATGGTGATTACTGGACAGCGGCATTGGATGATGAACCAAGACTTTATGAAGATTTACAGGATTTTGCAGTAATTAAATCCTTTTTTCAAGAGGTTAAAATTCAACTTATGATAATAAATTTAGAATATAATTTCAGTTTATTGAAAATTATAACGAATTAGATCAAGGAATATTAGACTTAGTTTTATTTGATGATGCACTGGAACATCTAAATAGCATTCATAGAATCCTCAGAATGGATGGTGGTCATGGTCTACTAGTTGCAGTCAGTGGATCAGGAAAGCGGAGTTTATCGCGACTTGCTGCGTTTGCGGCTGATTTGAGCTTTTTTGAAATTTCATTAAGTAAAGGTTATGGAGAGAGAGAATTTCGAGATGATTTGAAAGTTATGTACAATAAACTTGCTACTGAAGAATCTGATTTTATGTTTTATTTGGAGATCAACATGTAGCTGATGAAGGTATTTATTTATTTGGATTATTTTTCATTTGTAAAATAATTTTAAGCACTCTTTTGTACAAGCCGTCGAAAATTGAATTGTTTTGAAATTTATATAAAACTATTTAAAATTTGATAAAATTTAAATTTTAAACCAATTTGTATTTGCAAAATTATTTTTAACTCCTTCACTAAAAATTTAAACCGAATATTTTAAATACTATTATGATAGATTTAATAAAACAAATTTATTAAAACAATTTGAATTTATTTTAATAATTGTTCAACATACTGAAATTATTGAATAAAATATATGTAAAAATTATATTTTACTAAAATATATAATATTATGTGCTAAAAATAAACTAACAAAATTATGGACATTCATGTTTCCAAAAATTGACAATTACCGGGTTTATGATAAGAGAAAAAAAATTAATATCACATCAAAACGAACAAGATAATTGTATAATAGTAATGTATAATAGCATCATCAGCGAAGAGGATGAAGCATCCTCATTTATACATAATACATCGAACTAAAGTAAACAGTAATTATACCGAAGTGTTTGTAAATGTTAGAAAAAGGTGGATACGTTTTTTATAAATACATTTTTATAACCTATTTAAATTTGACGTAAGTCATTTTTTGAGATATGGATCAATCATATAAATTTCTTCTTTAATAGTGCCGAAGTTTTTTCGGATAACTTTCTAATCGAGGGGTCAAATAAATAAATAATAAAATCGAAAAATTCACACATTTGGGTAGGAATGGCGGGTGGTTAAAAACAAAGAAATGGATTTTATAATAACAAAATTTTTACATATAAATATGTTAGCTGCCATAGTTATATCCTCACACCATCGGCTTTAGTTTCTAAAAAAAACATAGTAAATATTCAAAAATGTGTTTCATATATTTTCATATATTAGGCCCAATGACAATTTATATACGCCATATTAAATATGTTTAAAAAATGTTTCTATTTTGAATTCTATTCCTAATGATCTTTGTAATTTGGTTTCTTATATTTTCAAAATGCTTTTTGATATTCTCTTTTATTTCCTTTTTATAATTAGCTCGTAGAAACCTCTTTTAATAAATACTATCTTATAATATTTATAAAATATAGTTTCCAATAACAATTTATATACGCAATTTCAATATTTAAAAAAATGTTTCTATTAGGCACAGAGCTACGGGTATTAATGGAATCCATAACTAAAACTTTATTAACCTTTTCCTATCTTCTTTATTTTATGTGTCCCACCCGTTCCAATCCTAATAAAATTTAAAAAATTTCACAAAAAACTATCGCTCAGCATATCGCTCAATAAACAGTTGGTCATAATATAATCGACAGTGCATCGGAAATAAATTATTCAAAAATAATGTCATTTTTTTACAGACAGAGGATAGAATGGTTAATTTATTTTTGTCATATTTTTATAGACACAAGATATTCTTAAAACACAAATATTATTAAAACAAATTATAGCGTTAATTTGTTTGAGGAGTTTCTAAAAAATAATAATTAATTTATAAGTAAGGATTTCAGCATACAATCAAACATGCACAACATCATACCATTATTTTAATAGAAATTGGAAAATTATGTCTGGTAGACTTTCACAACTATTTTAACAAATGTATTTAATAAATGTATTACATCATATTTGTTTTTCACTTTATTACTAATTAACAAGTAAATGGCAACATTAATGCCATAAATATACAAACTTTACCAAAGACAATCTATAAGCAAACTTACACTATATCAGATGGATTGGGCACCGCTAGCACACCTACCCCCGTTATAAAATTAAAAAAACTTTTTTTTCAAGGTCAAATTTTAAACAAAGACATATGACTCATCAAGGTCGTTTCAACTCACCCGATGACTCACCAATGTCGATTTTTTCAAGGTCATTTAAACAAAGACATATGACTCACCGAGGTCGTCCCAATGCCGTATCCAAGGTCATTCTCAAGCCAAATGTCTCATCAAGGTCATATTATTATTTTTCAAAAATATTATTATTTTAATATTAATTTTCAAAAATATTATTAAGTGTTCTAGCGGTGCCCTAATATTTGGCATGCCAAAGGTTATCGTTTCCATAAATTTATTTCATCGATCGATAGCTTATTTTGAGGCTTAGTGCAAGACCTTTTGAATGAGTTATTAAATGTATCATTATCATCATTATTGGTAGAGATATTAACATTTTCCCAAGACCATTTTCGAGGTCATTTGACTATTTTATTATTATTTTTAAAAATATTTTTTTTCAAGGTCATATTTTAAAATTTAAATTTACAGAGTTCCCACGAATGAAAATTATTGAACGATAGCTCATTTTAAGGTCCAATGTAAAACCTTTCGAACGAGCCATATATCTTATTATTATCATTATTATGTCTAAAGATATTATTATTATAATTATAATTATTATTATTATTATTGCTATTATTATTATTATTATTATTATTATTATTATTATTATTATTATTATTATTATTATTATTATTTTATTATTATCATTATTATTATTATTATTATTATTATTATTATTATTATTATTATTATTATTATTATTATTATTATTATTATTATTATTTCAAATTTTTATCAAGTTTTATTTATTTTGTCCCTCTATGGGTATTTGTCGTAAAGGTATAGGTCACGCTCAACACAATGGTATTATTAAACAAATCAACAAATATACATTTATTTAAACAATAAAATAATTTAAAATTAACAAGGGTAATCTAAATATTGATGTACTCATATTTGCAATAATTTTGTTTGAAATTGGTAACGTTGAATTGTTTTTCAGATATTCTATTGATCCTTTGATTGTTTGGATTCCGCTTAAAAATAATTCAATCTTTCTTAACAAATGATCATGCTTCTTATCAATAATTTTCATATTCTTTTCATTTTCAACAATAGAGTTATTGAAAACTTCAATATGATCAATCAATTAAAATTTTATATTTTGTATATATATATATATATATATATATATATATATATATATATATATATATATATATATATAAATGATAGGTCATAGCTGTTTTCTAAATTCTCCGATCTTTGGAGTATTCTTTTTCCTGGATGCTTTGCCCATTTTGGTTTGTCGAGAATATATAAAATATCCATCAACTTAGCTGTATTCGGACAAACATATATTGATTTATTAAAAGACTCTACAGTTATTGTTTTATTGCACACACTCGTTATAATAATTAGCAATATGAATATAGTTTTCATGGTGTATCAAATCAAAACTCGTATATATTTTACATTTATAGTCTATCAACCAATCAGAATCATATGGTATTAGTATAAATAAAACATACCATTTTAAATTATTGTAGAAATGTCGCAAATAAATTTCATTGAAAACCTGGTAAATGAAGTAATCAACAAGAACATTATCGAAAACCTCAGTTTCCTGATCGATCGGACTGAAAAAATTATTGAAGGCAACCATATTGATTACGAAGATATACTTAATACGGAATGTCTTGAAATAAAAAAGTTTTATTTTAATAGAATATTCGATATTCTATGTGATGAAGAAATGAAGTGGACCGGAATAATAGTAGGGTTCACTTATATGAAGATTATCATCGAATAAAGTTCATGGGACTCGGCACATTACTAACAGTGGTCTCAAGAAGTATTATCGGGTATTTCCGGCTTCTATCGACAATTTGCTGTGGTTTTCCTGATGGGAACCTCATTTTCGAAACATCAAAATTTCCTCGATAATTTATATTAGCTAACATTATTAATTCATTTATGAAAATTTCTCTTTATATACAATTTTAGCACGAGTTCATTAAATCATCGAATATAAACAAATATATGTATATATATTTATAAAATTTGAAATGGAATTAAGAAATGATGCAGTATACCAAATCGTTGGTTCGAGTGGTAGCAGGAAAACATTGTTTGTTTGTAAATTATTACAATCAAAATTGTTCAAGTCAAAATTTAATAAAATTTATTGGCATAGAGGAGCAGATGATGAAAGCGGAATAACACAAGATCAGTTTTGTAAAATCAAATGACAAAAAAAAAAAGGTTTCGATAAAAAAACTGGGTGATGTGATTATTATTGATGATTTGTATCAAGATGCAAATAAAGAAAGGATTTTAATGATTTATTTACAAAAATTAGTAGACATAAAGGTGTCACTGTAATTTTTATCACTGAAAATCTTTTTCATCAAGGTGGATCTCATCGAACTCGTAATTTGAATGTTCAATATTTAGTTATTTTCAAGAACTCTAGAGACGCAACAGTGATTGATTTTCTTGCACGTCAAGCATACCCTAACAATCGAAATTTCTTAATTAATGCATTTGCCGATGCAACAAAATCCCCACATAGATATATTTTTCTAGATTTTACACAACAATGTCTTGATGAATGACGAGTAAGAACAGATATAGTTAACAAGGAAGGAGCTATAGTATATAAACAAAGTTAAATCCAAAATAAATTATCAATCATGTTACTAAAAACTCGTGTAAAGACAACAAAAAGGAAACCTACAAAATTGGCTAAAAAAAGTTAAGATTCCACCAAAAACTAGTTTCACACCATCGAAAAAATTGATTATTGATAATATTCCACTGAGTAATCCTACTAATCGTAATAATTCTCATTGACCGATTTATTATCATTATTATCATTAAAAGATTTACAAAAAGAGAAACAAAACATGTGTTATATGCATAATTGAGCTCGCACTGACAGGCATGGCAATGCGATCTCCAAATAATATATAGTGGGGAGAGTAGGGTAATGTGTGGACCCGGGAACAAAGAACTATTACGTAATCGATGAAATCACAAAGGAGATTACGTCATACCCCGCCCCCCTACCTGGGGATTTTTTTTTAATTTTTTTTTATATATTTTTTTAAAATTCTTTTTTTAAAATTACGTAACAAAGACATATTACGTAACAGAGACATATGAATTATCATTAATTTCCAAAAGATAAATAAGGTCAAACTTTCAAAGCAGGGTATCATTCGAAAGGTCTTGAAGAGATCTATGCAAAGGTTTCACCCGGGTCCACACATTAACCTACTTTACTGTTTTTTTCTCTCTTTTTCACCCCTTTTGTCTCTTTTCCCTTTGTCCGATTGGGATTTAAGTGTAACCATGTAGAGGCAGAATTTAATTCTCTACAAAATGGCGCAATTACAATTTTAGTTTGTCGCTTTGTGTGTAATACACACATGTTTTTACGATAAATTTGTATTTTTCGCGCGGTTAACGTAATTTTCTTGGATTTTTATTCATATATTTTATAGATAAAATTTAATTTTCTATAAAATAGCTTGATTAAAAATTATGTCTCGTATGTTGTGTGTAATACACACGTGTTTTTACGATAAATTTGTATTTTTCATACAGTTAACGTAATTTTCTTAGGATTTTATTCATATAATATATAGATAAAATTTAATTTTCTATAAAATGGATTGATTAGAAATTATGTATCTTGTTTTGTGTGTAATACACACATGTTTTTACGATAAATTTGTATTTATTATACGTTAACGTAATTTCCTTGGATATTTATTCATATATTATAGAGATAAAATTTAATTTTCTATAAAATGGATTGATCTAGAGTTAAAAATGTTGTATTATTTTATTACTTTGTTGCAATATTTTTATAATCCTATAATAATTTGCTTAAATATTTTACATCTGTTGAAATATTTCCGAAATATGTTATTACTTTGTTGTAATTTACTGAGAGACTTCACAATTTATTACAATATTCTTTTTAATTTATTGCCCGTCTTCGAAATAATGTATTGATTTGTCCCAATTATTATCATTATTTTATTACTTTGTTGCAATATTTTTATTATTTTAGTTACAATTTGATAAATATTTTACAACTTTGTTGAAACTTTCTGAAATATGTTACTACTTTGTTGTAATATTTTCTAATCTTGTTACAATTTGCTTAAATATTTTACAACTGTTGAAAATTTATCTGAAATATGTTATTACTTAGTTACAATTTTATGAAAAACGTTATTACTGTGTGTTGCAATTTGATGAAAATGTTATTACTTTGTGGATTCATCACATTATTTTATTACTTTGTTTCAATATTTTTATAATCTTGTTACAATTTGTTTAAATATTTTATAACTTTGTTGCGATTTGATAAAATCATTTATTAATTTTTATCATTTGCTTAAATATTTAATATCTGTTGAAATATTTCCGAAATGTCATTACTTGGTTGTAATATTTTTATAATGTTACAATTTGATTAAATATTTCAGAAATAATAATAATAATAATAATAATAATAATATTGGAAATTATGAATATGTTGAAAACTATGAAAATGTTAAAAATAATCATTAAATTGAGGCAAAATTATAAAAATGTTCCTGAAATTATTATGAAAATGTTAAATAAATAAACTTTAGCGTCAAAATGTATTTTTAAAATATATTTTTAAATAACCGCAAAGTAATGTATTTTGTCCTACCCCTTCCTTCATTTTAATTGGTCAGAATTTAATCATGTGTAATATATAAGCAGTAACCTTTCAATTGTTTGTCATTTAAACTTTTAATTTAACTGATATAAGTGAATTTAAGTTTATTTATTAAGTTTATTTATAAGATTATTTATTCATTATCTATTATTCATGATTATTTTCTTTAAGTGAACGGATGCAGTTTATATAAATTTTGTATTGCCGAAAGTCATGAAGATGTTGAGAACTGTAAATCAGTTACATCATCATTTTTCAAGATAAATGACTCTACTTTATCAGGTTACATATGTCCGGAATGTCTCATTATAACACCAGGTAGGTGGTTAATGTTTGTACGACAACACGGACACCATCTTAGAAGATTCGAAGAAACGAAGAGTAGTATGATTACTAAAAGTAATTCTCCTTATACTATTAACAATTATTATTTTTTATAGTACAATCGAAAATGAATACATCATACGATCCTAAGGAGATTAAAGAATATGTTATAAGTTATGTTATTTAAGTAGTTTAATATTAATTATAAATATAGTTAGGCAAAACTCTGGCACCACAAAACGAAAGTCAATATTTTACGGAAATGGATACTCTAACATTCAATTGTGTCCACGTCAGGAGTCTGATTTAAATGGTCCTCGTGTTGAATTGACAAGCGATGTATCTGCAATTAATTCTCCTGACAGTGTTGTTCCAGATTGTCTCATCAAAGAAATAGAAGATCATTTTCAACGAATGGGGACAGTAAAAATACAATTTGGAATTTGTGCAGAGTTTATCAAACAGGATGGTGAAATTAAAAAATGATGTTTGTCGAATAAAGCAATTTCAATGTCATCTTCATTTATTAATGATGGAATTGAAAAATTAAAAGAAAAGTTGGAGAAATACACTCAACAAAGTAGTGGGTGGAGAATTCATAAAATATTAGAAGTTACTATGATATTTACTAAATTATCAGACATAGTACATGTATCTGGTACGTTTTAAACATTATTATATGTAAATCAAGTTATTTACTTAGCTTCAAGTTACATTAAAACGCCAAATTACCTGAAAAACGGTCAGAATTTAGTTTATGTTCAAACCAATGATCAATTCTGCGTTGTCTATAGCATACTGGCTGTATTACATTATGATGACATAAAACGTCACAGAGAAAGAGTAATGAAATATAATTTAAGTGGTAATATATATTTAATATATATATATATATATTATTTTATTTAGAGTTAAAATGGAAATCAGATTGGTTTCCAATGAAGTTGGTTAACATTTGCCAATTTGAAGCAATGAATCCTAATCTAGCAATCAATGTTCTCAAAAAGATCCAATTAAACAATAAACTAATGATATTTTCAAGAATCCGTTCTTTGACTTGGTATATATAAGTACTTCGACGGGATCTCAGATATATCTCCTATTGATTGAAGAAGGTAATATTTCCTTTAATCATTAAAAAATATTAACTAAATTTTAGAATTAAATTATCATTTTTTGGCTGTAACTAATCTCGATCGACTGCTGAATTAGAAGGAGTCAGAATCCAATCACATTGGTGTCATACGTGTCTTCACGGGTTTCGAAAACGTCCTGCTTTTGAAAGACATACAGGTCTTTGTAGGAAGAATGTGGAGCGGACGACTCTATACTCAATGCCAGAGAATAAATATATCGAATTTAAAGACTAGAGTAAAACTATAAAACAGCAGTTTGTTGTCTACGCGGACTTTGAATCGATATTACCTCTAGATGACAAACACTTCCAAAAACATGAGCCGATTGCATCTGAATTTGTGCTTCTTCATCAAGGTTGTCCGATCCGAAATGAAACATTTGTTGGGAAAAACTGTATCATTCAGTTCATACAAGCATTGGATGATATAGCTACAGACATAGTTTATCCGTGGTATAAAATTAATTGATCAAAGGAAATGATGGAACTCACTTGGGAACAGCAGGAAGAATTCACGACTCAAACTCATTGCTACCTTTGTAAAAAGATTATCAATATACCTGTTCGAGATCATGATCATTTTACTGGTCAATATCTCGGAGCAGCGTGTCAAGATTGTAATTTGGCTAGAAGAATCAATCCGTCTTTACCTGTTGTATTTCATAATCTTCGTGGATATGACATTCATCATATATTAAAATATGCAATTGGAAAATTCCCCGATTGGAATTTAATTGTTATTCCTCAATCAACAGAAAAGTTTCTCACACTTAGAGCGACATCGAAAGGCAGAAGAATTAGATTCATTGATTCATTGCAATTTTTAAATAGCAGTTTAGCAAATTTATCAAAAAACTTGCCATGTCTTCCACTTACTTCAAAGATTTTTAAAACCGTGGAAAACCTTAAGAAACGTATAAACTTGAGATTATGCAGCAAAAGCAAAAGATTGATAACTTATTGTAGTAATCCTATGTTTCGTCGTAGCATCAAGATTGCGGATGATCTCATTGCTGTTATACTTGATAAGGAAATGGTGTATTTAGATAGACCAATGTATATTGGACAAACCGTACTTGATTTATCTAAACTTCGCATGTACCAGTTTCTATATAAAGAACTACAGAGTTATAGAGAAGAATTCAATTGCCAAATTAATATCGTAGCCAGTGACACAGATTCCTTCTTTTTAGAGTGTAAAAATGTTGATTTACGCTTACAACTGTATCCAAAAATGATTGCCGATGGGTTCCTAGATACTACAAATTATCCAGTGGCCGATCCATTCTTCTCAGATAAAATTTGTTCTGTAATCAGGAAAATCAAGGATCAGAATAAAGGAAATCAATATAAAGAATGGGTGCTACTCACTCCAAGGCGATAAAAACACTCTAAAAGCCAAAGGAATAAGACTTACAAATTCTAATTTTACACATGAAGCCTATAAAAAAGTGTATACTGATGGTGGAACAGTGAGCATCCCACAAAAAAGAATAGGAAGTGTCAATCATCAGCTGTATACTTTCATGACAGAAAAACGAGCTCTCGAATGTTTGGACGATAAAAGGTATTGGTACAATTGTAATGAAAGTTATGCCTACGGTCACTATAAGATTCGTCAAATGCATAATGCGACTGCTATGTCTAGAAATGAATGCAAATCGAAACAAGCACTTTAACAATTAAATTTATGTGAATAATAAAATGTATATTGTGAATTATTTGCCTTAGTTAATTAAAATGTGTTTTATCATTTAATTATTCATTTGTCCAATTAATTTAGATAATTAGTTTCAAGTAAGAAATATTATTTTCGTGTTTATTTTATTTATTTATTTTTCCGAAAAATTAATATCCGGTTTTTCTAAAATTAACTCAGCATTTTATTTAATAATAAATTAAATAATTGCTAATTAAAATTTTATTCAAATTGAATAATTACTATTTAAAATTTTATTCAAAGTGAAATATTATTGTTATAATTTACGCTCTTGTTAGAATATGTAATGTAAATGTAAAATTAAAAAAAAATAAATAAATAAAATAAATAATAATAATAATAATAATAATAATAATAATAATAATAATAATAATAATAATAATAATAATAATAATAATAATAATTAAATAACGTTAGTAATTAAAATAAAATATTAATAAACTAATTAATTAATTAATTAAATGTAATAAATTAAAAATTAACTAAAGTAAGTAATTAAAATAAAACATAATAAAATAATTAATTAATAAAATTAAAAAGAAAAAAAATTAAAAGGAAGTAATTTAATAAAATGTTAATTTAAAAAATAAATGATTCAATTGATCTATATTTGATCTGGACATATTTCATGATATTGTGATGACCTTGAAAGTGGGTTGGAGTCCTTACTATTTACTACTTTCCAAGCATTCCATATCCAGCATGTAATGATAGTCAATATGGTTTCCTTCGATGATTTTCTCGGTCCGATTGACTATAAAACTGAAGCTTTCCACAATGTTTGTGTCGACGAACCCGTTTAGCAAGTTTTCGACGAAATTAAATTGAGATATTTTTACATTAATTTAAGATATACTGTTTTATTTATACTACTACTGCTTGTGTGCAATATGATTGTGATTGGTTAATAGACTATAAGTGTAAGTTTTGATTTGATAGAACATGAATGTGTTATTTCTATATAATGAGCGTGTGGTCACACAATACAACAATAACAGTAGAGTCTTCAAATAAATCAATTTGTGTTTGTCCAAATAACGCCAAGTTGTTGGATATTTTAACTATTATTGATAGAACAAACTGGTTAAAGCTTCAAGAAAAAAAGAATATTCGAAAGATTGGAGAATTTAGAAAACAGTGATGACCTATTATTTGCTTTTTTACATCACTTTATAGTGAATCTATTAAGTCAATAAATCGGTGAAATTAATATAGCAAATAATGCCGGTTGAATAACAGTCGAGTTTAGTAAAAGTTAACTCTCACAATAAAATTGTCTCAGAATTTTGTTCAGGGATTTAAAATGGGACTTTTTAGGGTTAAGTGAAATTCGGAAATTAGCACCACTCATTTTGAAAATCTTATTTCTTATGTTTCACTATTTTTAATGAATTCAACATTATCTCCAAATTGAATTTCACTATAATGGATTTGTGTAATTCTATATTTCTTTATTTGAATCAGTAAAGTTTTTTTAATATTCACGATTTTTTGGCACATCCTTTTTCAAGTGATTTATATTTTATGTATTTATAATGAATAATAATAAATAATAGTTTAAAGAACATTACAAATTAGTTAAAAAACAATTAATAAAATTTTACATCTCATATTTTTTTGACTAAAAGTTAAACTTCTTAATTAAAATGTAAATTTAATTTGTTATTTTTCAGGGTTTCTTGAGTTAATTAATAATATGCTAACAATGGGTATGGTTCCGACATTGTTCACAGATGATGAAAAAGAAGAATTACTTGGACATATGTGGGCGGATGGTGTCAAGAGTGGCTATCCAGAAAATAAAGAAGGAATATGGCAGTATTTTTGTGCATTATGTATTGCCAGATTGCATATAGTTTTGACAATGAGTCCAGTTGGTGGCACTTTACGAAATAGATGCCGCAGTTTTCCAGGAATAGTTAATAACACTAATATTGATTGGTTTTATTCATGGCCTGAACAAGCTTTGTATGCAGTTGCATGTTACGCGATTGATCCAAAGGTAAATAACTTTTTTTCAATGAAATTCTTTTGGTATTCAGTCACCGAAGGTAATTTGTACAATATTAACTACGTAAATATAAAACTATTTATAGTATTGGATACGTTAATAAACAAAAAATATAAAATTTATCAATTTACTGACGTATATAACTTATAATAATTTCAATTATAGCCCTGTGAATATGTTTTTTTTAATTTTCATGACATTTCACTGAATTATGTGTAAATTTCATTAATAAGTGTCTTCGCTGTGTATTTAATCGAAGATTTACAATAAAATAGAGGGTTTGCACAAAAACGTGAAATCCATCAAAGCAACTTTCCAATTTCTTTATAAATATACATGCAAAACAAAAGACTGAAAACATCGATAAATGTCAAAATGTATTTGTAACCCTTGTTAATTTTTGAATATGGAATAATTTCCATCAAATCCATTTGTCATAAATCATCAATACCAATTGTTTTATATGCTCTTGTAGATTATTTCAACATTGCTTTCTTTATTCCGTATGGCAGGGGACTTTTGTGTCTTCAATTTGAAATTCAGTACTTATTTCGTTAGTTTTCTCCTCCACCGAAACCGGCTCGAGTTGGTTTGGGTTTGTCCATATCTTCTTTATTACAACAGGAAGATTTAAAAGTTAAATTTAGTTTATTTATGACGTTTTTTAAAGTAAATCTGCTCAACATAATAATGATAATGTTAATTTTATTAATGTTGCGATTAGAAGGTCGCAATCCCGGTATCCCGGGTATATTTAAAATCCCAGGATTTAGGATCCCAAATCCCGATCTTGGAAAAAACCATTCTAATTATTAACGAATTTCTAAAAAAAAATGAAAAACGTTTTAATTTTTTCAATATTTCTATTCTGAAATGTTTTATAGATTTGAAATCTCCTATTTATTTCTCAAATGAAGAGCTTAAGAGCATTCTCGATATTATTTCGGTCTTCGAGCCCGTGAAGTTGACAGTAGAAGTATTGTGTCATAATGACTCAAATTTACTAACCAGAACACCAGCACTACAGTTCATGCTACAAAATCTTGACAATAACGGATCACCAATATGTAAACAAATGTCATAAGCACTTAAATTACGCATTAAAGAACGACTTAGTCCATAACTATATGGTGTCTTACAATATTTACACAGGTCTAGCAGCATTGATGAATATTTCGGTGTGCTTAAAATGCCATTCAAATTATTTATACGGAAATTTGTTCAGAATACTCTAGAAAGGCTGTCTTTTTCAAACACAGAAGCCAGAAGAGCCGGATCTCCAATTTTGAATGATACAGCAGAATCTAATACAGTAATACCAATGCAAGATCAACTACAATCAGCAATTGAGAAAAGATTAGCAAAATCACCAATGCCATCTGGATCATCAACAAATAACTTAAATCTAGTTTTAAAAAGAAAGATGGCAATTTATGAAAGTGGATGTGCTCTCGGTGTTAATTTAAATATGGTGTATAAAATTTTGTTAACCATTCCACCTTTAAGTGTAGATTCGGAGCGAGATTTTCAGCTGCCGGAATTTTAAGCACTAAGTTTTGTTCACGTATAAATGACGATACTGTCGATTTATTGTGTTTCCTTCGGGGATTTTTTCCCCAACAGTCAAAAAGAAACTAATTTAAAATAAACATTTTATAAGTCAGTAAAAAATATTTTTTCTTACAATATTTTCTTTATCTATAATATTATAATAATAAATAATGAATTTTGTGAATTTAATATGTAATGTTTTCTTTTTCTTTTTTCTAAATAAAAAAAACTTTTATAATTAAATTTCGTACAATGTTTTCATTTTTTCCAAATAATTAATAATAAAATTCTACTAGGTTTAACCCCGGCGGGGTCTCGGGATCAACAAAAACAAACCCTGAAATCCCGGTATTGAAAAAAGGCTCCGGGATTGCGATCCCTAGCTGCGATAAATCCGCCTTGTTTTTTATAAATGATTTTACGAACTTTTTGACGATTTTTAGTGTTTAAAAAATTTAGTAACGGTTTCTTGTGTTTTTCTAATGGTGGGTTACAGTTTATCAAACATTTTATCTTGTCGTGCTGTTTCCAGCGTAACCCAGAATACCATTGAAGTTTTACCACTTGATACCCGTCGAGTGATCAACGTTGGTAATGTACCAAGGGTTTGAGTACCGGGAAAAGTGAGCACACTTTGCACGTTATGATTGTCCAGTACTCACTTGGGTCCACGGACTGCCGGTCGAAGGCCTGTGTCTGATTTTGTCTGGTCCCTTGTTTAGATTGCGTGACCTATTCCTTCGCCGTATACAATACTTGGTGTACTCAAAACAAAACTAACATTCTAATTATACACATCCCAGCAATAACTATAAAATAATAAATAGTCTAATTATAAAAGTTCAATTTGGTTTTGTGACTGACGCATTAGACAGCTAAGCCCGTTTGAATTTTGCCCGAGATGATCTTCTTTTTTGTCATGGCGAGGGACTTGGAGACGCAGTTGATTGTCATTACTTTTGCTACTGGTCTGATCTGGGCTGTTACATCTTCGTCACTTACTTGTTGAAGCAGCTGTGTTTCCCAGCTTTCGTATTTGAACGCGGAGAGCTTGGATCTCCATCTGGTCTTGGGCGCTCTGAAGCTGACGCTGTTAGATCATGTGCCCTCGAGTTCGCAGCACCGTCGTTTGAAATTTGTGAGTCTCTTTTGCAACTTTACTACTTGTTGTTGCGCCTGCTGCCGATCCTGGCGCATATTCTCCATTAATTTGAGCACTAGAAGAAGAAAATTATATAAAGTCATGATGTCCCATGTGGACAGATAATCACATTAGTTAATTAACCACGCCGCGCTGGGAACGGTTGTTAATCCCGAGAGCGCTCCCTAATTTGTACAGTCGCTGCTGGTCGGGTGGTTACATCATACTCCTATCATCCGATTGAGGTGTATTATATTAAAAGTTACATTAGGTAAAACTAGCTAGTCTATGAATTGATATATACGAAATTTCGATTTGTTAAATCATCCTTGTTAAAAATACCTTATCAAAACAAGGACACATTATATTATGGTCTACAAAATTACACGTCACCAAATAAAACTAAATGTGATAAATTTACTACTAGCATGCACAGTATTACACAGTATGGCGAGATGTTTGGTTTCTGTTATTAGAAGGAAAGATGTTGGATGACTGATGTCAACGACCTTGTGGTGCTTTTAGAGTTCGTCCCCGCTTCCTAGGGACACTCGATTGAGATTCCTGGGCTGTACTCGGCTCTGCCGCCGATTGCTCCGATTGCCCCGTCGAGATCCTCCACCTCCAATTTCATGTTCTATTCGGGGCAACCGATTCACCGCTGCTCCGACGTTACGGAGGGCTCGCAATTGGGCTTCTAGATTTCTGTTGATATAGGGTTTGGTTTTCACCCAGCCCGGTGCTCTGGATTCTCATCCCGTCCTGATGACACGGTGGGGACGCTCGGCTGACGATGTGCCCTCATTTTCCAATCATGGATCTGGTACGTAGTCGTGTAATTGATGGGCCATCGATGTCCCTGGGGGTGATTTGGATCTAATTCCGGACCAGGGTCATCTAGTAGTTGGGATCCATCGATGAGGTGCTGGACTGACATTCTTAGGTTCGTCATAGCTGAACAATATCGATCCGTTAAGACTTTATCAAATGGTTATTAGCAACCCTGCACAATTGAGGTAAGATTAACGCCCCTTTATCACCACGCCTATCCATATATGACATCATTCAGGAAATTATCAGTGAGTTAGATAGATTAACGTTCTTATATTGTGTTTCAGTGGATTTTGTGTAAAACGTCTTCCTTTCGTTTCATATTAGTCTATTTTTGTTTTGAGGTTATTTATTTGTTTAATTGATGGTTGGACGTGTTTGAGTTTAACTCGAATTGATGTTATGTCTGACGTCTTTCAGTCACATTTCAACCTCTTGTGCTCAAAATCAGTTCTAACCCAACAAAGTAGTATTTGTATAGAAAAAAAATTTTCGATGACTGACCTAAAAAAAATTTTTAAATGTTTTCAAATTAAAACAAAAATATTTTCTGAATATCACATCTTAGTGAAAATAAATTAAAATCTAAAGAAAAACTGAATCTTTAAACAGTTGCAAGGAAAACTTTGTGTGAAAATATTGTGTGAAACATTGCAAAAATTAATTTTTTTCTCAATTTAACCCATCACTCCTAATGAAATTTAATAAATAATTTTTGGAAATGTTAAACAATTAAATTATAATTTAAGCCTTTTGCTGGCAAGTATATATTTAATAAAATGAAAGAAGTGTCAACTTCAAAAGGATTTCAAATTGAAAAGGACCATTTTTATAATGAAAAACTTTTCATTTTTTTAGATATAGTTAGCAGCAAAAGGCTTAAATTATTATTTAATTGTTTAAGATTTAATTGATGCTGCTACTAAATAATCATCATTTAATAATTTTAGAAATGTATAAGAAAATTCTTTTTGTTTATTATATTTTATATTAATTTATATTTTAGAATCCATTAATACCATCACAATACTGGGAGCACGTAATTACACATGTAGTTACAATTCACCGATCAGTTGAAATAGAATCTCAAAATTTCCAGCGCAAGTTACGGCGAGATAATTACATAACGGCCACAAACTTTATCAATTACATAAAAACTTATTTATCATTATTAGAAACAAAAGATTTGTAAGTTCCTTTTGTTTTGAACAAACAAGTTTATATTTTAGAAAATTGTAAAATTAAATAAGATTAAATTAGATAACGGAATACTATAATAAGATTTATTCTATCTATTTATATGGATGTTGTCATAGAGTCTGTGGCATATAATTGGATAATATTGGAGCATATTAGATCTAGTGCTTACACAGTTCATATTCAAGTAGTTTCTGCAGAGGACTTTACAAATTTATTTTGAATATTTACTTATAAATGCCAATACCTTAAAGTTTTGCTCCAAATATTATTCCGTCATTTTTATTAAGGAGACTAGCATTTTGTCTCAGAAATAATATTTCCTTAAAAATTCATCTTTAATTTTTTTCAATCATGGATCGAGTTTCTCGATATAAAGTGAGTGAGATGTACTATGATCTCTTGACTTCCGTAATCCATCAATCGTCAACTATCTCCGTAAGTAGGTAGTTAGTGGCTCCCCGCAGTAACCCCCCCCCATGGTGGGGGCTGTAAGTTGCTGCAGAAGTTCTTTTTTCCTTTTTGGTTACATAGCTGCTCCAGTGGAGCACACTTTTTTTTCTGGAATTTTCAATAGAAAAAAAGGTCCTATAGAAAAAAGTCAAGATTTTTCTGGCTATATTTCAATGAATCCTGAGAATTTCAATACAAAACGGTCTTCGCTAAAAAAGCCAGGATTTTTCTGATTATAGTGAGGGGATCTCCTTGGTCCTGGGATTTTCAATACAAAAAGCATGGTAAATTAAGGACAAATAGTTAAATTAAGATCCAAATTATTAAATTAAAGTAAATTATGGGTCTAAAAATTGAATTACAGTAATCAATGGGCTCAAATTTAAAATTAAAGTAAATTAAGGGTTCAAATAAGTAAATTAAGGTCCAAATTTTAAAATTAAGGTAATTTAAGGTTCAATTTTTTAAATTAAAGTAATATATGGTCTAAAATTTTAAAGTAAAGTTAAATAAGTAAATTAAAGTATTAATTTTTAAAATAAGTAAATTAAGATAATAATTTTAAAATTTATTATCAAAAGATTGAATAACCACCAACTTTTTAAGAAATGTAATTTTATAATAATTTTTTCATGCTTTATTTTTTTCTTAGTTCTCAGCCCAACAAATCACTCGGGAACCCATTAAAATTGCATCCCACAATTACGCAATATTCATACTTTTATACATTCTTTTATACATAACATACTTTTATACATAACAATTAACAAATAAAAATTAATTGGAAAACTTGAATCCTCGTTCTAGTATTTGACCTGCGATTTCGAATAAGTGATGACCTCTCATTGCTTACCGCATCAAGGTATTCTCACCTTTAGTGAAAGCTTCATTGACATTTATCATAAAATCGTTTTTAACTGGGTCTCTTCATGTGATTAATATCCTCGAAATTATGTCTAGTTTCTCCTTTATTGCTGTTAATAGACCGTCGTACACATTTCCAATCTTGGCCCTGTCTCTGTATGATAATAATTCCATGAGATTTGTGAATGCTTTTACACTTATGTCTTCAATTGCGTGATTGCGTTTTTCTGATCCTGATCTTTGGTACTTATTTTTGATCCTGTTTCCATCAACGTTTTCAATACGGCTTTTTTAATTTATCTCGATTTGCTGCTATCATTCTTGGTGTATGTCCTCGGCTATTTTCTTGATCTGTTGATATGTTACAATTGTGGAAGGCTTTTATTGTTTCTAATATTTGTTAGTTGTTGCCCACCTTCATTAGTTTATGAAGTGGCGTATCGCCGTAGTGGTCGGTTACCGTAAATAGAATAGGCCATTGACTTTTTACTACTCTTAAGAGCGGATGCGTTCTTTCTCTATTTGCATAATTTTCGATCATGGTCAATAATCCACCTAATATTTCGAAATCTAGTTTATCTTTGGCCCACTCTGGCATTTTGATTTTGACTTCTTTTACAATTTTTTCGGCTTCTGATGGTTGTAATCCAAATCGAATTGATTTCCATTCTGTTGTTTGCTGTAGCATGTTTATTCTGTAGGTCTGTGAACGAGTCGTTATTGTTCGGCCTTCTGGTTGGCTAGTGGCTGTCTTGGGAATCTTTTTACATCGGGCCACGTTGACATATATTGGTCTTGTAAATGGGCTGTTTACCAATCGTACTCTGACATTGGTTTCTTGCCATTCATAATGAGCAACCACTCCTTTTCTATTACATATCGGTGTCGATGTTTGTCCATATGTTCCTTTAGTTTAGGATCCTTCTCGTGTGATTTGGTTTTACCTGTTTTTACATACTCGATCATTTGTTTTAATTCTGCATCATCTTTCTGATCCTTTCTTAATTGACAAAAATTAAGATCTTTCGCTACTATCATACAAATCTGTTGAGTTTCTTGATCTAGCAGATCTGGAAATAAAAATCGTGACATGCAATCGGCATTCGCATTAGCTCTTCCAGCCTTGAATTTTATAAACGGTGAGTATTCCTGCAGCAGCGTTGCCCATCTCATTAGTCTGCTGGAGGATTCTTTATGTTGTCCTAACCATACTAAGGGCTGATGATCTGTTGTGATACATATTTCGTGTCCCCATAATAGATATCGAAAGTGTTTGATTGCTTGTATTATGGCTAATGATTCTCGTTCCGTTACCGAGTAATTCTTTTCATGTTTTTTGAAAGTTCTACTATAATATCCAATTCCTCTCTCTTTTCCCTCATTGTCTAATTGTCCTAAAATATCTCCTGCAGCGTATCCGCTTGCGTCCTTTGCCAATCTGAGTGAACTAAGATTGGTGCTTCAATTAATTTATCTCGCAGTGTTTCAGAGGCGTCTTGTTGCTCTTTTCCCCAGATGAACGAGATATCTTTTTTCACTAATTCCTGGATTGGTTTTGCAATACCTGCGTAATGTTTTATGAATTTCCTATAATAATCACACAATCCGAGGAATTCTTGAACTTGTGTGACTGTTTTTGGAGCTAGACAGTTCTTTATTTTTTCCAGGTTTCTTGGGTCTGGTTTTTTCCCTTCGCAAATACGATATGTCCTAGGAAAGTTACTTTTTCCTTTGCCCAATGACATTTAGATGGCTTGAGTTTTAGTTTCCACTGTCTCAATCGGATAAATACTGATGTCTTCCAGATGTTGTTCAAATGTAGCTGAATAGATTAGTAAATCATCAATATATGCCATACATTGTTGGATTCCGTGCGTTGCGAAGTTCATACAACGTTGGAATGATGCTGGAATTGATATAATTGATATCTTCGTCTTTAACTTTGATTTGCCAGTAGCCGCTCTTTAAATCTAGTGAAGTAAAATATGCTGCCCCTTGTAACATAAGTAGAATTTCGTTAATGTTTGGCAAAGGATACGTGTCTCGTTTTGTGACTGCATTCAATTTTCGATAATCGATGCAAAATCTTTGCTTTCCGTCTTTCATTTTCACCATGACGACTGGAAATTGCCACGGTGAACAACTTGGTTCGATTACTTTCGTGTCAACATCTTTTGCACTTCGGTTTCGGCGATTTCATTTTGCATTTCTGCTAACTTGTATGGACGTAATGTGATTGGTGTATCATCTGTTAATGGTATTGCGTGTAGCGTGACATCACACGTACCTAAATCTAAATCCGAAACCGCGAAGATATCTTTATATTAATAATTTTTGTAGCTTTTTCTTTCTCTTGTTCGGTTAGTAATATACTATCGATAGTCCAAAGATCTTCTGTTTTTAGTGATTCGTTGGTGACTTCTGGTAGTTCGATATCCATCATTGGCGTTAGTCTTGCCCAATCGTTCATTTTCATAAATGATTTTGTCTTCCTCATCGAAATTTGTGATACTGATTGGCATTTCGCCTTCATCATTTATTGTTATTAACTCTATTGCAAGTGGTAATTCCCGTCTCTTTTCGAATGATCTAGTTGATTCGAAAATTGCTTCTCCTTTGAAATCTTTATCGACTTTTATTTGGCATATCATTTGTGATTTTGCTGGTACGGTTATTTTTTCTGGGCTTCTAATGATGGCATTCATTTTACAAATTCTTCTGGTTTTATCTTTCAGACACATTGTTGATAAATCGATTACTACTTCTTTTAATAGTTCCGGCATGAGGTCTGTACCGATTATACATGGAACATTTCAACTTGGGTATTACGGCTAGGTAAGTCTCAATTTCGTTATCTTGATATCTCAGCGTAGTCCACCATCGTCCCACTACATCTACGGTCTCTTTACTACATGCGATGATGTGGATCGTAGTTGGCTCTATGTCCTTCCAGAATTTGACTGGAATTTGGCTGATGGCTATCGCTGATACGTTTGCTCCAGTATCTATCATTGCGTTCGTTTCTTTTCCGTTTACTTGGATCATGACAGTTACGGCTGGTCCACCTGGTGCATTCATTACTGCAATAGTTCTCACGTCATCTGTTTGGTCCATACTTCTCGTTCTGCGCATTGGTACATAATTCATTCCAGTGTTACTTGGTATTGGCAGGTACATATTTGGTACCATATTTAGTGATGATGATTGCTGTCCAACCAGATCTGGTGCTACGTAGCTTGCGTTGGCTATCCATGCGCCGGTCTTTTCTTTTTCCCAATATTGGGCTGCTACTAGGGTGATGGTAGTTATCATCTTCGTCGTCATCGTCACTATCACTGTCTGCTGATCGACTTCTAAATCTCTCCAGAAACCTTTTCCTATTTCTTTTCAGTTGATTCCTTGTTGCTTCATCATGCATTGCTTTCCAAAATCGTCTCCCAAATTCTTCATCCGTACCCCTGATTTTTGTCAGGACCTTTATGAGTCGCTTTAATCGATGAATGTCTTTGGAGTGTCCATGTAATACCATAGTTTTGGCAAGGAACGGTAGAAATCCGACAACCAATTTCCAATTTACTTTCTTTCCCCGCTTATATATGTCAAAACATGCTAACATTTGTGTCAGTATTACTCTTACTATTTGTATGATTAGTATGATACCCAGTATTCCAGACATCATCTGCCCGAAAATTAGAAATCTTACCCCCATTGGTTTCATCATGTTGGAGGTGGCTTGTTGGAAGTGATCCGGTGATAGTAATAGTTCATAATTTGGTCCTGCTTGGAAATTGGTTCCTGCTGTTATGGTGACTATATTTGATAAAATTGAATTTCTTTGCGCGGGAAATAACACGTTTAATCTAGCGGCCTCTAAATCTGTCGTCGAGTACATTCCACTGTTAGATACATCGATCGGGCGAAATCTTGTTCTGTAGCTAGCTCTATTAACCCGAATTTCTTAGGATTTTCCACTACGATTTTTATAGGTAACATTATCCACTTTCCATCTGGTCTCTGGTATAGTGGTCCGTAGGTGTTTGAGTAATTAAATTGGTTTGGTTAAAACCCGATTGGGTTCATGATCCTTGTGACTGATTGTACGAATCTGATTTGTCCTTGGTAATCGACTTCTAATTCATTGGTGCATTTCCCGGAAGGCAATAACGATCTTTGTGGCATTCTTGCTAGCACTTTCTTACATACGTACGTATACATTACTTCTCCCACCATTCTGCCAAAATGTCCTTCTGGTAATGGTAATGACGGCATAGCATTATCCGTTTGGGTTATTGAGATGGCAAGTTTTGTCTTTAATATTTCTTTGTTTAGTGCACAATCGTTTTGTATTAGATCGTAATATACTTTATGCAATGATGTTTGTCCATGGTTGAAAAGGAAATCCATTTTGTTGTTTGCATACAAGTACAATTTGATATCGTTCTTCTCTACTTTACCCTTGGCATTATCAATAACTTGTATTGACAGGTAAATTTCAGCTTAATTAGTCCTGGACACTATTCTTCGGCATTTGGTGACATGTTTTCCTTTGATGAAACGCATGCCGATGTCGGGTATCACTGGTGATTAATGCTGTTGGTGTGGTTTTAGTGTGAAGTGGCCTGGGCTTGGTTCAGAATTTTGTCAGTTTCCCATTTTGTAGCCTTGGTGCGTCTTTCGCTTCTGCTTCTTCTGAGTCTTCGTCGTACATTTCGCCCTTTACTTCATCAAATAATGCGTCCTTCAGTGTTTGCTTCGTACAATATAGTTGATTGTCCGGTATTACATACGCTTTGTGTTGCTTTAGAATACGGGTTCGTCTTCAATTGGAAGTTATCTGCGTCAAATTGAGCTTCGTATTCATTTAATTCTACTGTGTAGGATTCTATAACTACTACACCTGTTACGGCCTGTCCACGGAGGGTGTATGCTCCTCCGTCACATGATCCGTCCCCTGTTTTTACTCGACCGGCCACGTATATACTATGAGTTCTTATCATCCCCGTCTGTCCTTTGATTATCACGGCATCGTTAATCCTCACTTCTCCTGCTCGAAATAATTGTTTGCAATCCTCTCCTGAAATTGAGACTATTTCCTTTTCGAGTCCTGGTTCTATTATCGATGAATCGGAATATTGTCCACAATGGCAGGCTAACATCTTTTTTGTGACGATGCATTCTTTGGCGGGATCTCTTATCTAATCCGATTCTTGATAAACGTAGTACGGAACTTTGCTTTTAATTGTTTCAAGTTTGTTTGGCGATGACTGCTTGCATTCCTCTATCTCCCCAAGGGAATATTTCTCTCCCATCGTAGATTTGTCACAGTCGAATACCGTAAATCATATTGTTCCGTTTGTACATAGCATCCATATCATCATTCTCATCATCAGCGAGTTAATTGATGCTTTTCTGTTGATTGCGTCTTTCGCTGGTAATTCACATTCTAATTCTATCAACAACTTTTTAATCTGATCTGCAGCGATCTCTCTTGGTCGATCTTTCGTGGCGCTTGTATCAATCTTTTCCAACCGCCCGCGAGTATGATGTGCGGTTCTTTTGCCATTTCGATGGTAGTTCGTATACTATTTTTCCCAGTTTTTCGAGTCTTGTGATTCCTCGTTCTTGTTTTAGCTGTTCTCTTGATTTAGAGTCTGGTTTTTCTCCTTTTTTCTTGGGTCTTTCTTTAACCCGTTTTTCCATTGCTGTTCCCATTTCTCGGGTGGTTCCGCTTCCTTCCCATTTCCTTCGCCATTTGCTCTTGGTAATGAGCTGTCACTATTTCTTAACCATTCGTTCCATTCGTCGAACATTACTTCAGTTTGACTATCCATTCTTGTTACATTGGGGTTTTTCTGATTTAACGTTAGTTTGTCATCTGTATCTGTTCCCGTTGTATTATCCATCACTTTCTTGATATGTGGTCCGTGTACGGGTTTGTAGCTCGTTGAAGGCTGTTCTGTCAGCCAATTTTCAATTCTCGGTGACAACTTTATCCGTAGTGGTGACATTGGGTTTCCCTCCTCGTCACTATCGTCTAGTGTGATTTCTTCAATTTGTTCGGTTTCGTTTGACCTTCTTGGTTCTTTATCGGGACATGGTGTGCTCAAACTCCCCTTTGTTGGTTTGTTGCTTTTATTTTTCCTTCCTAGTGGTTTTCCCAATGTTTCCGCCATAGTTAACGTATTTACTTCTTCTATCATCATAGCAGTTATTCCTACTTCCACTTTATCGTCTAAGGATCGTCCATTCAGCTGTAAGTGGAACGGAGTTTCATAACCTAATATTTGTTTTAACTCTCCAATCTTGGTCGTTGGGTGTATTTCTACTTCTTCACTGGTTTTATCTGGATATTTGACTTGAATTTTATATCGGTCCTAGGTATCTTGTTCGTACTCTTGTTTCTTCCATGTCGTGATGACTTGGTCTAGCTGCTTTGGGTACCATTCGTTATTTTGGCGATATTCTTCGATCTCTTTCACTAGACTTCTTAAGTATTTGATATTTATGGCGCATTATATCATGAAATTCGCCAAGGCTATTACTTGTCTCTTCTGGTTCTTTGCTCCCGACGCCAGGATTTCACTAAGCTATTTACATTTCTCTTTTTCCGCTTTCTTCCGTAATTTTTTCGCCTCGTCACTATCCATATCGGCATAATTCCATTCGTGCTATCTCATGACATCTATATGTGTCGATTCGGTTTCACTTTCCGATGTGACTTCTGTTTCATCTTCGTCTTCTGATAGCTGCTCTGGTTCACGTTCTTCGTATCCCAGTGGTTCATCTTCTTCTATTTATTGATCAGTTTTTGTTTCTTCGATTTCCGTTTCTACAATAATTCCTTCCTTGATTTCCCACTTTTTTCTTTCTCCATTCCCACTCTTTCCCATGGCGTTCGTCTACAATATCTGGTATTCTATTTCTTTATTTTCCATTGCAAATCTGTTTTCTTTAACCATCGTTGATAAATTTCGATTATTCCTATTGACTTCCGGTATAACGTTCTCATCATATCTCGTATTTCCTTTTGGTATGTAACATCTCTTGTCCGGAATTCGTCCATTGAGAGTATCCTGATTATTTGATGGTTATCCCACATTCCTATTTCACTTACCGAAATTTCGTCGTCTGATCGTAGTATCATTTTATCGTACATTATTACTACATCAACTACCATGTCTCATCTTCGCTATTGGTTCCCGCTTTTTCTGTTATCGTTTCATTGATTTTTGCTACCGACTTTATCTTGGTTATTCATTTTTATTTGTTGTTTTTCTTCGTTTGGTAACAATATCGTTTTCTTGAGTTTGATGGGTTGTTTCTCTCTTAATCTCCCATATTTTCGTATCAAGTTGGTGGTTTTTCAGCTATTCATTCTGAATAGTTCGGTATCTCGTAAGTTACTCATGCATTCATGCATGGCTGGTAATTGTTTTTCTAGTAGTAGATGCCAATTATCCTCTATTTGTTCTTGGATTTGTTTGATCAGTTTTTCTAGAATTCGTTTCAAAATATGTTGTTTCGTTTGTTCTAGTTTCAGTTTGATGTTGAATTCATATTCTGCCTTGGCATCTCTTGCCTATTCGTAACATTATTGGCTGCTTGTCTTTGTGCATCTTTAGTATTTGGGTCTCTTCTGGCTATATTAATGCGTCTACTAAATGCATATCTGGTTTAATCTGTTCTCCTAGGTGTTGGTATAAGTATTCTTTCTTTCTTGAATTACTCAGATGTTCACGAATCCAATCGAAGAGTTCATCGGTTACTGTATTCTTTATCCATATTCTTTCGAAACCATTACTCGTCCCTATCTTGATGATATATCGCGTTGTATCAGCTTGTTTCATTTTTTCCATATACTTCTTTATTATTATTTTCTCCTGGTAATGTCTTTTTCACTCCTTTCCAACCTCATTATTTTTTGGATGAAGCGTTTATATGGAGTTGCTTCAATAAATTCTTGGTTTCTCCCCACCACCGGAAGTATGTCTGTTACATATTTCATTGTTTCCCCTTTTTCGTTTCTTAACATCATTTCGGTATCACCCTCTCCACTTTCGCTTGTTACTTCACTTCCCACTTCACTTACGTTCTCGTGGCTTTCCGCGATTCTATCTTTTAGTTGTCCAATGACTTCATTCAATTGAAATACATCTCCGCCCAAGCTGCTTACATGGCTTTCTTTCTCGTCTGTTGATGAGTCGTTTCCAGTAATTTTCATCGTATTGATTTGCATATACCGCATTCTTGCCACTTTCTTGAATTTTTATTCTCGAAGATTGTTTCCTCCTCTGATTCCGACGTTATTTTTTGTATCATTTCATGCTTTAGCTGGTTTGTTAAATCTAAGTTCTTGTCGTCTTCGTTTCTTGTTTCGGCCTTACTATTTTCATGTGCTTTTCCGATTCTGTCTTTTATCTTCTGTCAAAATATCTTTTGGATTCTTTTATTCCCTTTAAGGACTCGTAGGTGTTACTGCTTGTAGGTTTTACTGGTTTCTCTGGCTCGACCATGGGTATTCATCGACGGTTTTTCCCATAGTTATAGCAGTACTGTTCTTTTACCATCCGCATCATATTTATTTGTAATGGTTGACTTTGTCTTTGTTTATAACGCTCTTGTTTTATTCTTTCTTCTTCTGCTTGTAATCTTTGCCACTCTTGTGCATGTTGTTGTTGAAATTCATAATTGTTCAAATTCTCTGGACTCCTCATCATTCGGATATTTTGAGTTTGCTGCGGTATTTGTGGTTGGCTTTGGCGCATCATTTGCTTCATTTGTGATATTTCTTGCATCACATTCATCTATTTTCCTTCGTTAGGATTACTGTGTCGGGGCTGGTTGTTTTGGTAATTATTCAATCTTGGAGAAGGTTGTTGGTCCTCTCTCTACATTCTCTCGACATGTGCCCTGGTTGTCCACAGTTATAGCACTCTCTCACTCCGCAAATAGTCTCCGTGTGAGCTCTTCGTCCACACCGACTACAAGTTACATTTCGGAAGCACTCTTTGTCCCAGTGTCCGGATTTTCCACGGGTTCGACATTGTTTATTATTCGTATTATTACGGTTTACAAAGTTGTTTCCGTTGTTATTACCCATTTTGTTATCATACCGGTCGTTATTATTCCCATTCTATCGTCGTTGAGGTGGTTTGAATATCTGGTGGGCTCCAGGTATGAATTGGTTTACTTTTGGCTCGCTACCATCAATATTTTCTCTTCCTGGTTTTGCTGTTGTCGCTGCTATTCTTCCCTCTTCTTGCATGATGTTCATTTGTGCGGGATGATGTAGTTCGCATCTGACGGCCCATGATATGGCGTCATCTAACATTTTGCTTCTCTGGCATCCCACTGATGCTCTTACTTCCTCTCTTCGTAATCTTTCTACGAAATATCCAATCAGATTTTCTTCTGCTAAACTTGCCATCCATCGCTTTCCTTGCTAGACGTCTCAATTCGCTGGCGATTAATGTTACCGATTCGTTGGCTTTTTGTTTTCAAGTGGCCCGTTTGTTTACCGCTTGATTGATGGGTTTACTTGCCCCAAATGTTCTTTCCTTTGCTTCCAAATATACTTCTAGTGCACTATCGCATAAAAATAGTGGCATCCATTTGCTCACTGCTTCTACCGACCATCCACATACTTCAATGTATACCTCAAAATTATTAAGAAAAGTTACTAACTTGTTGGCGTTCCCATTGAAGGGTTCTTCTCTGAATTTCTTTTTGTATTCGTCGCTTTTGATTGCTGGCTGAATTTCGTTAACCATGATTGTTGATTCTGGTAATTCTGGTTCTAATAATTCGTCGAGAGAGGTCTTTGAACTGACCCTCGTTAAACTTTTGATTGATCCGGTTTGACTGTTAGTGAGTCCTCACAGGCTAGCTCGACTGTGGGACCGTGTACGTTTGAGTTCTTGATCAAATAACTGATTCTCCTGATTTCCCGGTTCTCGATTTCCTCTGCTTGCTGAATGATTTCTTTTATTTAGTTTGACTGACCTGCCGCGACGGATGTGATTAGGTTGGTCGACGGGTAGTGGTATTTCGAAGTTGTTATTGGGTGTTCGAAGTGTCGATCGTCTATCCTCCGTGATTTCTGTTTTTATTTCTGCCTGGAACTCTGGTTTCCTGGCTTATCTGGGATTTCTCTTGATATTTGTCCTCTGACTTGAATTGTGCAGGTTCTGAAAATTGTTTGTCCTAGTGATCTCCTGGTTTTTCCTTAGGTGTTAGTTTTCTCCTTGTGCGGGTTCTGAATTGACTTGGACTTGATTTGGATTGAATCTACAATTTAAAAATGAGACCGTGTTGCTGAGTCACTTACACGACTCCATCATCCTTTCTTTGTTTCACAAAAGACACCTCTTTAAGGGTCCCTGTTTTATTCTCCCCTTCATATTTTACATCTATTATTCTTCCCGGGTTCTAATTGCCCATAATCCCAGATTTTTAGTCGATTTTAAATTATCTATATGGGATAGTAATTAATTCTCTATATGGTCGTAATAATTATCTATTTTTTTATCAATTATAATACTGATAGGTCGTTGTCGGTCAGTCATCTATAATTTTTCCCCATTTACTTATTTCGCTTTTTGCGCATCCCCTCCATTTTATTCTAGTCCTAACACTGCAAAAATTCTTATTTCATTTGTTTCTGCTTTCGAAATAATCAATTAAATCAAAATTTCTATCTCGTTGGTCTCTGCTTTCGAGACTATTAAAAATTCTTATTTTGTTAATTTCCCATTATGAAACTTTAAAAATCTCTTTCCCCGCTAGTTTCATTTTAACCATCAAAATTCCTATCTTATTGGTCTCTGCTTTCGAGACAACTACACTTATTTAGGCCTCGGGTGTTTCAAAAACCACTAGAAAATACTTTACCCCATTTGTTCCCATGCTGCAGCTTTATTGCTCTATTTCCCTTTAAATGATTCATTTATTGATTTTATTCTATATACTGTTATTTTCTATACTTATTCTGAGTGTGCTTACTCTTATTACTGTTGAGCTCGTTTAACCCTATCTTTTATGGTTGGCATTCTTAACCTCTAGTGATTGGGTGGTGCTTTCCTTACCTCAATGGTTTATTTCCTAGCTAGCTGTTCTATCTGTTTGATGCTTTCTCTACCTCAGTTATACTTATTTTATGCTGACTTTTCAAGCTTCTAATAACTGGTGGAGCTTTCCCTAACCCAGTTTTACTCAATTTAAGTCGAATTTTTACCTACTCGTGGGTTTTCTTACTTGACCTTTCTCATCATTATTTCTTGTCCTAGGTTCACTTATACTCTGATCTTTTACTTTTTTGGGTCGTTGTCTGTATTTAGTTATTTCTTACTTTACCGCTTAGTAGTGTTTCCTCTTTTTTTTATTCAATAGTATTTATCATTCTCAATAATATGTATGCAAAACTTTAATAAATTTGTTCCTATTTATATTTTGACAGAGATCTTGAAGCAAAGAGGCAACGATTAACAGTTGGACTGGACAAACTTGAAAATACTGCTAAACAAATCAATTTGCTAAATGCTAAAGTAGCAAAGCAAAAATTAATTGTTGAAGAAAAAACGATATCATGTGAACTTTTAATGATTGAAATAAATATCTCAACTGAAGAAGCTACAGTGAAAAAGAAAATGACAGAAGAAAAGTCGGTTGAAATTACTCAACAGTCGAAAGTAATTACAAAGGAAAAAGTTAAAAAATTTGTTTTTAAGTTTTAAAATAATCAACTATGAACTATTTTCAGAGCGAAGCTGAAGAAGCTTTAAGTTTGGCAATGCCGGCCCTAGAAGCTGCTAAGAGGTCATTAGATGAACTGGATAAAAATGATGTCACCGAAATTAGAGCTTTTGCAACTCCACCAAAACCTGTTCAAATAGTTGGTGAACTGCTTTGTTTAGTATTACAATCAGGAGAAATTAGTTGGAAATCAGCTAGAGGATTAATGGCAGATGCTAACTTTATTAAAGAACTTCAAACTTTAGATGTAGAAGCGATTCCAATGAAAAATATCAACGCTGTCAAAGGTTTTTGAATTTTTGAAATTATGTCCATTTTAATTAATCAAAAACGTTTATCTTTATTGGTGTAAATTTCCTTTGTCATATGAAACTTAAATATTTAGAATCAGATTTTGGAGCGAATAAAAACGACATTGCTTCAGAAAACCATGTGGTAATAAAAAATGCTGTAATTATTATGGAAAATCGACAAATAATAAAATATCAATGTCCAACCGTCAAAATCAAAGTCCGAATTGAAAGATTAATTTTCAATATTTCTGAGATACAATGAACTAGAAAATAGTGGTTATTTCCCAGGCACAAAAATTGTGTAATCAATATTTAATATTAATAAAAGGCCTAGATTACAAGATAGTAAGTTAGTTAGCAGCCCACGGCAGCACGACCATTCAGTACCCCCTCGGGGGAGGGGGGTTGCTGCCGTAATTTTTTTTTACTTTTTGGTAACGTAGCTGCTACTGTGGGCTACATTTATTTTTTCTGGGATTTTCAATAGAAAAAAGGCCCTATAGAAAAAATCCAGGATTTTTCTGACTATAGTGATGGGGTCTCAAATGATCTTGGGATTTTCAATTCAAAAAGGGTCCTCAATAAAAAACAGCATGGCAAATTAAAGATAAATAGGTCCAAATTTTAAAATTCAAGCAAATCAATGGCTATATTTGTTAAATTTTATTCTAAAGGTTTTTATTCTATTTGTAAATTCTAAGGGCTAAATTAAGTAAATTTAAGGCTAAATTTTAAATTTAAGTAAATTAAGGTAAAATTTTAAAATTAAGTAATCAATGGTCTAGAATTTTAAATAAGTAAATTAAAGTTAAAAATTATAAATTAAAGTAAATTAATGTGTAATAAGTAAATTAAAGTAAGATTTTTAAATTTATTATCAAAGGTTGAATAACAACCAACATTTTGAGAAATGTAATTTTTAATGAAAGTTTTTATGAAATAATTTTAAAAGATAATTTTAAGTGGAAAGTTTTATGAAATATTTTTCAATTACAATTTCAAATGCAAATTTTTGTGAATCAATCAACAACCACATGAAATTATTGGTTAAATATGTAAATCAGGGTTATATTTGGTAAATAGTATATGAAGGACTAAATTTTAAAATTAAGTAATAAATTTTGAATTATGATGAGAATTGTTAGTAATAAGTAAATTAAAGTAAATTAAGGTCTAAGTTAATTAGGTAAATTAAGGTTAATAAAAGTAATAATAATTCAACAACCAAGTACTAACAACCAACTAACAACTAGATACTAAACACTTACAACACATACCTACAAATTACAAATAACTACCAAGTACAAATATAATCAATTCAAAATATAATCAATAACAAGTTTCGTTCAATTGATCTCCCCAAATCTGACAATTTCAAAATGAAAAACTCTTGTACATTTTCTAGTATTATCCAAGATTTCGAGAATCTTAAAGAATCAGAACCGTTATGCAAATATTCAATTATTAAAGAATCGTTGGAAAATGTTATTAAATCATCTGGTGAATATTATGATGACTTCACAGATGAAATGAAAAAGTATTCAATGAACATTCCACTAGCTAATATCACAATGAAAGATAAGTCTACAAATTCACAAAGTAGAGATAAAAGTTAAAATAAAAAGTCAATAAATACATTTTTGGAATTCCTCTTCCGAGTAATTGTGTTAGACAGAAACCTTCTGGTAGCAGAGCGTGGTTCTGGCTAGCCAGCCAGAATAAGGTAATAGATAATTGTTATATGTACTTTTTGTATTTTTGTATAATTTTGTATAATTTTTGTATAACAACTGATATTAGTAAAATTGAATTTGAAACAAGTGAAGAGATCGATGTTACACGAGTAATTAATAAAACGAATCTCAAAGGTCTTTTAAAATGGATTTATGATTACGGATTTGGAAAGTTATCAGCTATTCAAGCTAGAGCTATAAATCAAATTGTTAAAGGTCTGATGTAATTGCTCAAGGAGAATCCGGTACTGGTACAACTTCATTAATCGCGATGTCCTCATTGCAATTAACTGATAGCGATCTTCGTGAAACTCAAATGTTAATACCTTTGCCGACTAGAGAATTGGCACAACGAACACGAAAGACATTACGTGATTATTTTCTGAATTATAATATGTATGTTGTATTTTTTGAAACATTTCCCTTAGGTCTGCCCTCCCTAAACCTATTAAAAATAAATTAAATAAATTTTCGCAAATATTTATAAGGACGTTGACATGGAAGATCATCACGATTTAATTTGAATCAAGCCATACTATTGAAAAGGTAAAAGCCAAGATTCATGAAAAAGAAGGGATACCCCCAGGTCATACTAAATAAATNAAAAAAATTTTTTAAAAAATGAATGTTGAAAGAATAAGAAATGAATTGAATAATGTTAAACTTAATAGGGAAAAAAGAAGAGAAGATTATCCATTAGAATATATTAAAGAATTGGAATTAAAAAATAAAATATATCGACATTTTATTTTTATATAATATACATAATCATTTTTATTACTAATATCTGATTCTAAAATCTTTTCCTTGTACCAATCAACCATATCACAAGGATGAAAAACCTCTTCAGGACATTCGACTTGATTTTTAAAAATATCAATTATAGCCTTTTTAGTTAATTTATTTTCAAATCCACATTTCAAAAGTTGTAATTCTGGTTGATTTATTGTTGTAGAATAAAAGATTAAATTATTATAATCTAAAAAACCATCTTCAAGTAACATCCTCAAAAAAAGAACATTCTTTCCACATCCAGAAGATCCAATAATTAAGCATCTAAAATTATCAGGAAATACTTTATTATTAAATTTACTCTTATGCCTATTTAAAATTGGTTTCCAAGTATCCATTTTTATTTATTATAAAATGACAACACAAAACCCTACAGAGGAATCTTTACAAGAACCAATAAATTCAGACAAGAATAAATCAATAGTAATCTCTGGTAAAAAATATTTTATTGGAAAACATGTAAAAGAACAAGTTAAAGAAAACTAAAGGAAGGAGGGATTCTACCCTTGATGGCTTTAATACCTGCAATCATTGCTGGTTTATCAGGTGCTGCTGGAATAGCTGGAGGAATTGCAACTACAGTTCAAAAAGCTAAAGAATCTCAAAAGACAGACCTAGAAAAAGAAAAACTACAAACTGAAATCGAGAAGATCAGGGGCAAGGGGGGAAAGGGTCTTTATCTTAATCCTTATGAGGGGACTCTGTCTCANACTATTTTAGGTTTTGAAGTCAGAGAATATAACATCCCTCCTTCGACTACTCCCTCGCACATAATTATTAAATCCAAAAATATTATACAAATAACAAATACAAATTCTATAAATATTGAATGTGATTGTATAATGGGATCATACAATAATGGTAAACATGCAAATATTTTATATTCCTTAACTTCTAATACCGTGCGAGTTGGATTTAAAATAGTTGAAAGAATGAATCCCCCAAATTATTTACCATTATGTAGAAAAAATATAATGGATATTAGTTTTAGAATTGTTGATGAAAAATGGAAAGTTAATTGATTTTAATGGAGAAAAGATTTCAATGTGTTTACATTTGAAACAAGTCTAGATTTTATTTAAACTTCTGATGATTATTTTTAGTACTATAAAAATGAATTCCAGTAGTTATAATAAGTTTGGATTATATAATGATGGATTAAAAGATGAAGATGTTATATCTCTTACAGAAAAGAGATATATTAATGAAAGAGGTGATTCAATGAAGGGTGATTTAATTTTAAATGGACACAAGATAAAAGAATTATCTTTTCCAACTAATGAAGCTGATGCAGTTAATAAAATGATGGTGTTAAAAATTATACTGATTTAGCAACAACAAGAATTGAAAGTTCATTAACAACAAAAATTGATTCAATGGAATCAAAGCTTAATAATATCGAACAACGATTTAATGATAAATTTGACAAGTTACAAAGTCTGTTAACTGAACAAGTTGTAAAGTTAAATACTACCATATTAAACTCTAAAGATAAACAAATTATGAATACTAAATTTAATACAATATATAATATAATAAATGATATGATTACATCATTTAATAAAAGACTTTCAAATTTAGAAGCGCATACAATACATATTAACACCACACATAGTATTAGAAAAAGAGCTGCTGAATTACCTCAGAATAAAACATTACTTCCCGATGCATATAAACATTTTATAGAACCAACTTTAATAACAACAAATAGTAAAGAATGGAGTGTTTTTATGGTTGTAAAGATTATTGATCCTTATTTCTTTTTATTTGATGATGATGATGAAACAATGAAATGGTTTGTGAAATGTGATTATAATAGTAAGCTTGAAAAGGGTGATGTTATAATAACTAGTTATGATTTACCACATGGACATTGGCATGGTAATACTCAAACAGGTAAAACACATAAAGTTAAAAGTAAGAATATTCATTTTTCTAGTTCACTTGTACAATATATAGATTTAATATTTTATGAAAAAAAGGTTGATGTTGATGAAGTTCGTAAAGCATTGATGGAATTGTATAAAGATATCCTCTCAACAAGAGTTTCTTATGAAATGCGAATAATGGTAGCAGATAATAAAGTCTTGTTGATTTAAACTTTATATTTTTTAATTATTAAAATGGAAGAAAAAATTTATCCGAAGATCCCCTCCACCCTTGCACCCTCAGCTCCTTCAGAACTAGAGATTATGAGAGTAAAAGAATTTAAATCAGAAACCTTACATTTAAAAGATTTATTAAAACATTATAAAAAGGTTAAAAACAGATGGAATAAAGGGAATACAGTTTTAAAAATTATAGGATACTCCCTAGGATTTTCATCTGCAATTTTGACAATCATTTTGTCTATAACTTTACCAGCATTAACAATTGCGCCTGTAATCGTTGGAAGTATTTCTGTAGCTGATTCTTTCCTAACTGAAATAGTTTCATTATCTTATACTTCTAAAAAGAAAAGTTTATATAGAGAAGTTTGTTTATCAATAGAATTAGGAATATCAAAATTATATTTATTTCAGATGAAGGCTTTAGAAGATGGAATCCTAAGTGATGAAGAAATAATGAAATCAAATCAAATAATTCAAGATATAAAGAATGAAGTCATAAAATTAAAAAGGGAGGGCACAAAGGAAGGAATGAAAGAGATGACGAAAGAGATGATGAAAAAGGATTGGAGAGAGAAATGGTTAAAGGATACTAAGGGTTAATGAAGATTTAATGTTATAAGATTTAATGTTATAAGATTTAATGTTATAAGGAATTATTATTTTTATACTAAACAAATGGAGGATTTTAGAAAAAAATATAATGAATATATAAATCTGGATAGTTCAAAGATGAATCAATTTTTATTAGTTGATCAAGCTATGAATTTTTTAAAAATAAAAAGTGAAAATCCTAATCTTGCTCAAGGAAAAATTTGTAAGATGATTGGTACTTCAGATTCAACAATGAGAAGAATAAGAAAAGAATTAGGAATTCCTTCTCCATATCGATATAATAATCGTTGTAATAGGAAAAATAAGAAAAAGGATAATATTACTAAGAATTTAATAGATAAGGATTATATGACTAAGGATTTAATGACTAAGGATTTAATGACTAAGGATTTAATGACTAAGGATTTAAAAATTAATAATATAAGAGAACCAATTAAAAAATTAAAAAATATTAGTAGAGATTTTTTAGCCTCTGGAGGAGTCAATTCTAGGGCAATCAATTCTAGGTCAATGAATCCAACTAATGATACTAATGATACTAATGATACTAATGATCCAACTAATGATGAGGATGTAGAAATTAAAACAGGAAATCAAATGAGTAGATTTTTTCATAGTATAAGTTAATAAATGGAAGCAATAGGATATATTGAAAAAAATAATTTAAAATCATCCTGTCGAGATGTTTTATTAGATTTTAATAAAAAGTGTGAAAAGGATAAAATTCTTCAAGCTGAAAATCTTTTAATTTATAAAGTTGCGGCAGATCATCTACTTAAAGAATATGAGAAGAAAATAAAAGAATATGAGAAGAAAATAAAAGAATATGAGAAGAAAACTTTGATAAAGAATAACACAATAGATACTTATTTGCGAATAGTAAAACAAAGTCTGGGCCATAAATAAAAATAAAAGATTTGTATCATTAAGGTGAGAGATATAAAAATTATAAAAATTATAATAAATTTAATTTCTAAATCTTGTAGATTCCTTTTTAATGTAGAAATATTATTTATAATCTCAAAAATATTATTCTCTATATTTTTAGTTTCCAGACCTATCATTTTATAGTGTTAAATTTAAATAGCGTTAAATTTAAATAGCAGTCAGATTCAGTCATGATATTAAACAATTCTCAATTGAGATATTGTTTCTTCATTTGTAATGCTTTTTAATATTGATCTATGAGATTTAAATTCTTTTGGTGTTAGTCCTTGAATATATTCTGAATCAGTATTAAAATATTTAGATTCTATTGGTTTCATATTTTGAACTTGATTAAATAGTGGTTTTTGGTTTATTAATATATGATTAATTGGGCGAGGGTATTGGATTTCTACTTTAGCAAGTTGGACATCTGTAATATCTAAACTATAAACTTCATTTATTTTATCAAGGTTTTTAATTATTGGGATCAAGTCATTTCCAATTGGAAGTGTTGTCTTCAAGTCTTCAAGTATAAATCTTTTGTCATCATAATTTGTTATAGCAATCTTATTAGTTGATTCAAGATGCATATCATGTTTTTCAGATTTAAGACGATGTACTTTAGCAATTTTATTTTTATAATCTTTATATAATGAATCTTTATAGTCTTGATGTGTAAAGGTCTTTGATACACATTTTTGAATTCCTTTGCTTTTATTTTCTTTATAAGTATTAGTCACAGGGAATATAGGATATTTAAATGTATAATCTAATTCAGTTTTGTTTTTAGGATCTATGATTTTTATTGTATGCTCTTCCATCTTTGGTTTATCCTTCATTTCAAGAGAGTATTGTTTAGGTCTAATAAATACTCCTTCAGTTATTGGAGTATTTGGCTTTTCATCTTTGAATGTAAACAATTCTCCAGATGAGTTTATTAATTTACTCAAGATCTCACTTTCATCTATTTCATTTTTTAAATCTTTAGTATGAATTTTTAAAAACATACTATCAGTGTCCATTGCATGCATAGATATTCGATCTTTAAAATGAGGAACCAGGACATCATAATAAGCTTCATACATTTGAAGTTTTGAGAGCTCTAAGATTGAAAAGCCTATAAATATTGGTTTATTATATGTTTTTATTGTGTTATTTATTTCTAGGGCCACAAGATTCTTGGAGAATATCTCCGCGTTTTTAAATGTGGGCTTCCCTATCATTCTATTATATTTATTTAGGTCCTTTACTGTATTGCTTAGGAGTTCTATTCTTGTGTATTTGTCAATGTTTTCCATGGTTTTTCCAAATACAGCATTGTTCAATAATTTGTATATCATATCGAGAAATGCATTGCCTGCCTGTTTTGCTGCATTTCTCTTTAGGATATTTCCTTCAATGAATTTTTTCATGAATGGAGCCTGTCTGAATTTTATTATGGAATGTACTTTTTTTAGTATCATTCCATGTGATAAGTAAAACTGGAGAAGTCTATAATGACAAAGATAATAAGTCCGATCTGTTTGGTCGCATAAAAGTTTTGTGCATGGGTTTCTATCTTGGGAGATCTGCCAATCTGAAAGTTCATCTGGTGAGATCTTTCTTCTTACTGGTGCAAAGGGAAAGTATCTTGTTCTTGATTTTATTTCATTAGGATATTCGAGGTCGCATTCGATCACATATCCATAGTCTGAATTTTTTGGGGTTTTTAATATTTGTTGAATTAATTCATCGCTAGGTATTTTCCATTCAAATTTGCCAATTGGGAGGTATTGGGTCATCACACCAGCATATAGGGCTGTCGCATCAATATATATGATTTCAGAGGGGTTTTTTATGCCCTCCATTATTTCTTTAAGATCATCTGGATCTGTTATCTCCATATATAGAGCATTAGGATCTTTAAAGAATTTAGGGAAAAAGATCATAAAATTATTGGCTTTTATTTCCCTATCTCCTTGGACTGAAGAAATACCTCATCGAATACCATGTTTATATAAATTAAACATATCAAGATCAGTTAATAGTTCAATGATTTTATCCCTTGTGTCCTCCCTATTATCAGTCCACACACCATATAATAATGTGTCCCAAGCTAAAGATGGAAGAGTTATATAGTTGTATGGTTTTAATTCAAATGCTTTTGAAAATGTTTCAAAGCAATCAGCTAATATATATACATCTAAAGATAAATACATATCAGTATATTCCCCCATGTTTTTACAGTTGAAGAGATTCCACATTTTAAGTGCTCGAGAATATTCTTGATCTGTAATCCCTGATTGAGTTAAAATAGAAAAGAACTCTTCTTGAGGAGGAAGTAATTCATTATATCTTTCAAATGAATCTATATAGTCATAAGGATATATTCCTTTTGCTAAGCATGTGGGATATTCTTCTAGAGGAATATTATTTTTTTCTAAAAACTTTTTTGTGTGTGTGAAGTCTTCTGGTTTCATATTGTTAGAAATCCCATCTAGAGACATACCTAAGAAGTTTAAAGAATCTATAAACTTTAAACACCCATACTGCACGCATTTATATTTTTCTTTTGTTAGACCAATAACTTTAAAAGAGTTCTTAGCATTTGCAGCGAGTGCTTTTATGTATATCATAACCAAAAAGATTGTGAAACACTACTGGGATAAAATTATGCTTATGACATTTTGTTTTACACCAAGGGCGAACTGCACCACGATAATTATTTTCTTTTTTAAAGGGGTTGTGATCGGATATTTTTTTAATAGTTGTATCATTAGTTGATTCCTCATTAGTTGATTCCTCAAATGCTCCTTTACACATCCAACAATGTGTTTCATTTGAGAATACTTCTTTTTGTTCCTCTGAAAAGTTTTGAGGAAAATTTGTTTTTAATTTTAAGAAACATTCATGTTCAATATCATTTATATTTTTTACATATGAATTTAGAACATCTTCATCTGATCCACGATAAGAATTTAATGGAAAGGAAAGATCTCTCGAAGGTATTAGATCAGGATAGTTACTCTTAAATAATAATCTATAAGATGAGGGAATTTGTTTTGTTAATTTTTCTGTGTTGGTTTTTTTCTTCCTTTGTTTTATGTTTATAGCTTCAAAATCACCATAAATAACACCTAATGACTCTTGTAAGTTGGAGTAATTTTCAAATTCCATGTGAGCATTTTTTTCCAGAGGCATTTTTATCAATGCTGGTTTATTTTCACAACAAAGTCTTTCATGTTTAATTGCTGCGAGTTTTGAAGATGAGTGATATAAACATCTTTTACAACATATTGCTCCTCGGGTGTGGGTGTTTCCACTCATAAATTTTTGAAAATCTTTTATTAAAATATAATGAAGTTTTTTCTCTATAACTTCATTAGTTTCATCATTAGTTAATTCATCATTAGTTAATTCCTCATTAGTTAATTCCTCATTAGTTGATTCCTCATTAGTTGATTTCTCATTAGTTGTATTCATTTGTTGGGGGTGAATGGTGCGAATATCTTCTCCATATTCCCCTTCAAAATCTTCATCACTAGTGCCCTCTTGTAGTATTAATAAATTTATTTCCCTATTTTTATCAATACCTTCCATAGAAGAAATATGAATGGGGATAATATGTTTATAATTTTTATAATTTTTATGTATTGTTGGAATGAATTGATAAACATTAAGTTTGAGGTTATTTAACTTTTCAAATTTGGGGATGTCTTCTATCTTCATTGGATGTTTAAAATCTTCAGGATAAATTAACTCATCTTTATAGGGGAAATATTTTTCAACCCTATTTGGATTATTTGATTGAGGATGTAAATGAGCTAGAATAGACCATTGAAAACATTTATTATCTTTATTCTTCACATTTACTACAAATTTACACCCAAAAGGGGTTGGAATATAAGATTTAGGATTTGGGGGTGCTCCCCGCCAATATTCAATTTCTATATTTTGTATAGAGTGAAATATTAAATTTGATTCTCCTAATTCTTGTTCAATAATTTCTTTTGCCTTCTCAAGTTTTTTAGCTATATCTTTTGTTTGTTTTTTTATACCTTTTGTAGTAAACAAATAATTATATGGAATTTCAATTCTCACTTCAAGAGGCTCACTGTTTGCATCTGAGCCTCTCCAATATCTTATATTCATTGTAAATCTTTGTTTGATTACATTAAATCTTGAATTACCAAATCTTTTTATAGCATCATCCATTGAGTTTTTTATAGCTGATTCAAGATTTTTTACATATTCAGTTGGTGTTCCTAATCCAAGTCGTTCTTCTCCTATTATATCAATATGATTAAAATTAGCCCAATTGAAATTTTCTTTTTCTTCTTTTTCTTTCATTGTTTCTGAATCAAGTTCTACAATACCACATTCTTCAATATGCTTTAAGTAAAAAGATTTTACCTTTATCTTTTTTCTACATGTTGAACATTCATATATTTCAGAATTTTTTGGCACTCCTATACAGTTTTTAAAATGTTTATTATATCCAGAAAATAAATATCTATCCTTACATTTGGAACAGACTTTAGAATTAGTATCATCCAACCTACCAGCTCTTATTAAATGATCCTTTGATTTCTCATCAGATGTTAATGCGGTTTTGCTTTTAAAAGTTTTATTACAAACTTCACAATTGAAAATTCTTTGAATCACTTCCATTTTTTAAAAAATTTTTTAGTTGGAATAGGGAGTTTTGGTTTTTCAAATTTTTTTTATTTTTTTTAATTTTTTTTTTTCATTTTTTTTATTTTTTTTTATTTTTTTTTCATTTTTTTCATTTTTTAAAAAATTTTTTTTCATTTTTTATTTTTTTTTCATTTTTTTTCATTTTTTTTTATTTTTTTTTCATTTTTTTCATTTTTTTTTCATTTTTTCCAAAACCAGGTAACCAAGTGACCATGGCAACCATCAATCGGAGTTTTCAATCGAGGTTTTCAATCGGGGTTTTGGGGTAGATATAATGTTTTAAAGTTTTTAAAATAAAGAAAATATGTTAAAAGAAGTAAAAAAATAAGGAAGTAAAAAATAAGGAAAAAGGAGTAAAAAATAAGGAAAAAACAATGATTTTTTTAAGATGTGTGTTTATAGGGTGTTTGGGTGGTATATTTTATGATTTTTAAAATAGAGAAAATAGGGCTAAAAAGAGTAAAAAAATGATGAAAAATGGGTAAAATTTGATGTTTCTTTGGGTGGGTGTTTTAGGGTGCCTGTATCTTACACTACTAAGGACCAAAAGATAGAAGATGAATTAAACAACGGAATGTTGTATCATCAATTGCTGAAGAAGTTGCCAGAAGCCATGCTAATTCAGTGGTCACGCAATTGTGATGCAGGGAGAGAAGCTAATGTACAAACTTTAGCCGATTGGATCAAACAAGAAGCTGATAGGCATCGAAAAGCTTTGAATATATTGTTCGGAGAGAGAATTCCAGGGAGTAGGAAAGATGTGGGGAATTTGAAAAAGTTCACAAATTTCATAGAGAGGAAACCAACAGCAGAGATCAGCCACAAGAGGCAATTCAAGAGGGGTCAATGTGTCAAATGTGGATCTGAACATTACTTGAACCAATGTCCGGAACTTTTAAAATGAAAGTAGCAGCACAAAACGAGCTTGTTAAAGAACTAAGACTTTGTTTTAACTGTTTAGCTGGAGGCTACTTCGTCAGGAACTGCGAGAGGTCCAGCTTCTGTAAGATAGAAGTTGCAAAACAAAGCATCATTTCATTTTGCATGATTCAGATAGCAAAGCTGAGGATAGCCAAATGAAGGCGACAAATGAAAATACATCAATGATGACGGTTCAGAGTTATTTTGTGGTAACTGAAATGTTAAATGACGAGTTACGGGCATTTCGGGGAATTGAGGACACGCAACTCGACAGGAGTAAGGCATCTAATGAAGAGCAAGGAGCTCAGAGTCATTTAGATGTGCAAATATTCAATTCTGGAGGAACTAACAAATTAGTTAACGTCATTACAACCACACAAAATATTCAAGGAAAAATGAATACATGGGAAAAGCAAATAGACCTGAGGATATAAAGAACCTGATAAATGTGTGTAAATTAAACAAGTCGTAGTTATTTATTATTATTATTATTATTATTATTATTATTATTATTATTATTATTATTTTAGTGGCAAAATTTATATTTTGAATTTATATTTCATTTTATTAAATATATGCTTGACAACAAATGCCTAAATTATTATTTAATTGTTTAATATTGTTATCATCATTATTGTATTATTATTATTATTATTATAAAAATTATTAATATTATTAAAATAAATACTCAAATAAACAAGATAGAGATTTTATTAATAAAAATCGCCATTCATACACCTTTTCACTATATATTTCGATAGCATCACTATCATCATCAGGTTACCTACATTCACGACAGATGAGTAATTATACTATATTGATAATATATAAACAAATTATAAAATCTATAAATTTTAAATTATAAATAAAATTTTTAAACAATTAATTTCAATAAAATAATTTTCAATAATCAATTATATTTAAAACTTTAAAATTATTTAAAAAATATTATTTTAATAATTTTTTTAATTATTTAACATAACTATTATTCAATATACATAAACATACAAAAATCTAATTAAAAACATTCAACACACACGTATTCACTGCATTCTGCACATTAATTTTAGGATTAAAAGTTCTTATCAATAATGCTTCATATATCACACGCTCAAAACAATTATCAAATTTTTTGATAAGATTTTAAAATCAGACATTCCTAATTCACTCATACAGACTTTATTGTGATCCTTAATATTGGACACTCCCTTCGGTCGACAGTGTCCTTGAACTCGAATACAGAGATGACGGGAAGTCTCTCCAATATATGTGGCATTACACCCATTACATGTGAATTGATAAACGAGATCCGAACACAATCCAACCGGCGTTTGAGATTTTCTAACAAACATACTACGCACTTTGCAAGATTTTGAAACAATTCTATAATTCAATGTACCCAACTGTTTAGCAATCTTTCTTTTGAAATCTTTATATCCTTCAGAATACGATGGTATTGCCGTATTCTGAAGGATATAAAGATTTCACTACATCATTCGATATATCAGTTAATTTACATTCATTCATACTACGATTCTTAGCATTATTCATACATTTATCAACAGTCTCTTTCAATGTTAACAATAAAACCGTTTTGAGTAGCCATTCTTTACCAGTAATTCAACTATTTTATCGATAAACCAATCCTTTCACCATGTTTCTTTTATATTTAAATCCACAAAAACTCTCTGGGGTAGTATAGTGGCCGGTATCTGTTCGTTTTCTGTAAATTTCTGTCTCATATTGTTCATCTTTAAGTTTAATTAAAAGTCAAGAAATGCTATGGATGAATCCTTCTTAGTTTCACATGTGAATTTAATGTTCTTATGCAATTCATTCATGTAATACAAAAAAGGTTTCACGTGTTCCTTATTTTTAAATATCAGAAAAATATCATCAGCATACCTTTTATACACAATTGGTTTATCATATTAAAAAGAAGCAATTTTCTTTACTAAACATGCCAAAAATATTGACGCCATTGTTGGTGCTAAGGGGGAACCCATAGCCACTCCATCAATCTGTTCATACCATTCATTATTAGAAAGAAAATTAACTTTGGAAGTTGCAAACTCTGAAAGCTTCCTAAATGCATTTCCATCAAATGCATTTCCATTATGTGCATTAATATTTTCATTCCATAATTCACAATATAAATCAATTGTTTCTTTCAACGGGACATTAGTAAATAAACTACATACATCAAACGGAATCATATACTCATTAACATTATTTTTATTCAATTGTGTTATACATGTTGTAAATTCTAAACTATCCTTACATTCAAACTCAGATTTTATTAAGGGTTTTAATAATCCATCCAAATACTTCGCTATTTTATACTCAGGTGTTTTGACCATAGATAGAACAGGTCTCATGGGAACTCCGTCTTTATGCACTTTTGGAAGTCCGTATAATTTAGCTGGTTGTGAACCTTTTGCATGAATTAATTTTGCTACCTATTCATCAATATGATTATTATTAACCAAATCACACAACATAGTATTCAAATTCACCTCATCCTTTAGATGTGGCAATCTCCCTTTTTTTCAAAACTTATAGATTTTTGAAAATTGTGAACTTGAGAGTACTTCATTTAATTTATTCACATAAACATCATGATCCAAAATCACAAATCTATCTACACATCAAAAATTTGGATATTTTTCGATATGACTTTAATTTTAAAAATATTGTTTTTTGATTTTTACCATCTATAAAAACCTTCAAAATAACCCTTAAAATCCTTGATTAACTTGGATCACCAAAATAAATATATAGATATTTTAATTAAAACCCTTCGAAATGAGCAATTGATCACCGAAATGCAGTTTCAGAATCTTCCAAGAATCAATTATGAGTTACTTTTAAAGTCAAATTGACCTACATAAATTTTCGAACAAATTTTCTATTCTTAAAAGTTATTGAACTATCTTATATTTATTGCCCATTCAAGCAATAGGAGATATAACTTCTCAGTAAAGACAGCATTCTTTTGTGAGATAGTTCCATGAAATAGTATAATATATTATAAATCGGAGAAGTCTATTAATCTTTGTTAAAAACATTTTTGTATTTTGACTGCCAAATATTTTGGAATTTAGAATTTGGTCCACTAAGTCAAACTTTGGGAACCCCTGTTCTATAGTATCTTCTCTACTATAGAGAATTGATTTTAAATGTTTGAATTCTAAAAAATTGATAATAATGATACTAATAACAATTTGTTAACTAGAATGTATTTTTCTGCAAATAATATTCATAAAATAAATGATAATGATAAACATCACATTCTTCATCAGAATTCTATAATACTGAATAATCAGATTGACATTACACTCAAGTTACATTTGCCAGACTATTAGAGAACGGATCTAAACAAACTAAGCAATAAAATGTTCGTTCTCCGCTATCACTCTCTTGTCTTTTTACTTCATTTTTCTGCTTGTGATATACTTTTCCCGCAACTCTTCCTTGGATGACTTCTCGTTTTATTTTTGTTGCCTGTTTAGCTGCTTTTCTTCTAGTCTTCTTTAAACAGGACTACTTTATACGCTAATTTTCCCTTACCTTTTATCCAAGGCCTGGTGTTGGCAGAGGACGCACGATGCAGTGAGAAATATTTAATGCATCACACTTCAAGCACTCAGGGATTGCTTATGGTACAAATTCAATTTTCAAAAGTTGGCTTCTCGCATGTAATTTCAAAATTTCCGATAGTTTTCTCACAAATAGGATTTAATGGCTAATCAGATAAGAAAGTCTAAATCAGTAAAGATCTTTTAGTTAAATAAAAACCCAGACTAAATTACGGAAAATATCCTAGTCATTGGAAAATCTGCATCTACGATTTTAAAAATATCATTTATCGTCATGGTTTTTCCTGGATTATTTAGCATCTGGATTATTTAGTCTTTTTCATTGTTAATATATTTTTTAATCGACTAACAAAGTTTTGCCAAGTGATTGGAGTCAATTAGAACAATGAGGAAAAGAAAACATAAAACATCTCTAAGATTATTAATTGAAGCGATAAAAACAAAATCAAAAGTAACCACAATTGATTTTAGACATGAAATAATTACAAATCTTTGTCAGGATTCCGATTTCTGTGTATCAGTCAAATTCAAAACACCATAGATTTATTTAAAAACCCATATTAATATAATAACATGTTATCTAATAAAGATAAAATATTGATAAAAATATTTTATGTTCTTTTTTATTGTAAAATTGTTGTTGTAGATACTGTTGCCAAAAGAAAATTAACATATGAAGACGTTAGAGCAGCTAGTAAAGCTGGAGCAGGATTTCTCAAGTTTATTATCTCTGTACTTGGATTCTATGATGTTGCTCGTGAAATAAAACCTAAAAGAGAAAGAGTAAAGATGTTAGAAAGGGAATTTAATAAAGCAAGAAGAGAGTTAGAGAGATTGCAAGAAGAAGTTAGAAAATTAGAATTTCAATTAAAAACATTACGGAAACAATTTGATGAAGCTCAAGATGAAATGGAAAGATTAAATAAAGAAATGTCAATAATGCAACGACAATTATTAGCAGCAGAAAAATTGACCACAGGATTAGCATCGGAAAAAAATAGGTTTAGAGTTTATTTCTAGATGTTATAAACTATTCTTTTCAGATGGATTTCAGATGTAGATGGTTTTCAGCAGGAAAGAGTAAATTTATTAGGAGATTGTTTAATTGCATCGGCATTTTTAAACTACTTGGGACCATTCACATATGAATATAGACATAATTTAGTTGAAAATTGTTGGTTGACAAGTCTGCGTTCCATAAACATCCCACACAGTCGAAATTTTAAGGTAACATGCTATTAAATCCTTCTATTTGATTTTATTGGAATTCTTTTTAAAAAACATTTCCTACAAATATTATTATTCACTGAAGACTTTTCAGATTAATTAATTTATAATTTACCTAAAGAAATTAATACTTTACGATCAAATAAAATGCATTAATTTTGGTGCAATTTACAATTTCAATTTTATAAAGCGCTAGAATAAAATAAACAAAGGATGAAATAATATTTTTCTAAAACTTTATACTGAATAATTTTAGTGAAAATGAATTGCACATTTTGAGAAATTTTAAACTCTTAAAATAGTTCAGCTTGGTCTTCTGTCACTGCTGAGAGGCACCATATATGGTTGAGACTTCCAGCCTTTGACAGAAGCCATTTTATCCCATTTTGGTTTGTATCACCTTAAGATCAAATTTTCGATTTAAAGTGAATTTAAGGTCAAAAATTCATTCTATGTCGTTTAAAAGTCAAAATTGATTCCACCATTATATGAATCCAGTAGGTATATGGTAATATATGGTATATATATCTATATATATATCCATAATAGGTATCCATATAGGTATTATGGATGAAAAATTAATTGAACTCAAGACACCAATAACTAGGTAAAAATTGAATAAATCATTGTAAAAATTTAAATTATTCAAAACATAATAAATACATATCATAAAATGTAATTAATGGACAAGAAAGAACTTTAAATTCAATACATTAATTATCCAGTAAATAAAAAAATAGTGATCATTTAGTTAATATGAATCAACTAAATTAATAAATTAATAAGTGTTTTGTAATAAGATCTAGTAAATAATTGGTTTAGATTGAATAAAATTAATTGAAATAAATTAACTTTAATTATTTTTTAAAGTCACATATATACTCAGGTTGATTAACTGATTGCTCAAAATATTCAAAAAAGTCAGTATAAATTCATTACAATTATCAAAGTGGTCAATCTACAGTAGCGTATCTAGGGCCGGGCAAGCGGGGCTTTTGCCCCGGGCGCCACGATTTTAGGGGCGCCAAATTGATTTTTGAAACCTAAACTTTATTTAAAGATTTTCGATTTTGAAATTTAACCAACATTAAAATAACGAATTTGATTATTTGAAATATATAAACAAAGTTCACCATAAAATTTAAATTTAATTTTAGTACTATTTAAATTAAATTTAAATTTTATGGTGAACTTTGTTTATATATTTCAAAGCCTTTCCAAAATACATGAAATTTGAGTTATATCCAGAACTCAATCGTAAGATTTATAGAATTATTTGTTAAGCTCAAAATTATTTGAAAAAACTTTCAAACTTTAGAATATCAAAGATGCCGAAACCGAAATTAAGTGGCGCACAAAATCGTAAAAAGGCCAGAATATTCCGAAATGAAGCTAAAAAGTCAAGTCAAATGTTGCAAAATTATTTAAAAAAGGAAATGGTTGAAGAAAATGACCAGATAGAGGATATTAAAGAAGACAAACATATGCCTCAGTCAGATTATGAATTTTTGATTTTGATGCCTCACAAAACAATGAAGAGTCGGATTTTGATTATAAAATGACTGAATCCAACAATAGATCATGTCTTTCAACAATTTCAGAAAATATTCCGAATCTGCTTTTGTTCAATGATTTTGGATATTTGGAATTTCAAGAAAGTTTTCATTCATTCAGTCCAATAGTTTCACAAAAACTAAGAACTGAAGTCATTTTACGTGGCCCGAGTTTATTTCAAAATAATAAAGGAAGCTTTGCAGTGCATAATGGACGTTCAATTACATCATCATGGTTTAAGAAGAAGTTGGCAAACGGTATATATGTTAATCGATCTTGGTTAATTTATTCGCCTCATAAAGAAACACTTTTCTGCTTTTGTTGTTTGTTATTTTATAATGATTTTTGTAAAACTGCATTTTCTTCACCGGCTGGTTTTAGAGATTTTAAGCATTCAGAAAGAGTAAATGATCATGAAAATAATATTATACACCGTCAGAATTTTACAACATGGAAAGAAACTGAACGAAGATTGTCTCAAGGTGCTGGAATCGATATGGAAGTTCAAGCTCAAATATTGTTGGAAAAAGATCGATGGAGAGAAATTTTAAAAAGATTTCTTTCATGCATAAAATTCTTAGCATTTCATAATTTAGCATTACGTGGTTATAATGAAAATTTGTTGAATACAGAAGGCAATCCAGGTAATTTTCTGGGTCTCTTACAATTGATTGCGCAATATGATCCACTTTTGGCAAGTCACATGGAACATTCTCGTTTACATCCAGGAACAACATCTTATTTATCACCAGGCATACAAAATGAGTTTATTCACCTTTTAGCTTCAATAGTTCGAAATGTTTTGATTGAAAATATTAAAAAAAGCAAATACTTTGGCATGATATTTGATTCTACTCCAGATTTACAACATCGTGAACAATTTTCAGAAGTTATTCGTCACGTTGAAATAGATTTTGATAAAAAAACAGTGGAAATTAAGGAATCATTTCTGGGATTTATTGAGCTAGCTGAAAAAGATGCCGAAGCTCTTAAAAATACTATACTCAAATTATTACAAACTGATGGATTAGAACTCTCGGACTGTCGATCGCAATGTTATGATAATGCGGCAGTTATGGCTGGTCATGTTTCTGGATTGCAACAAAGAATTACCAATTTGAACCCTCGCGCAGTGTTTATTAACTGCGATAATCATAGTTTAAATCTTGCAGGATTACATTCTGTTCAAACTAATCCCATAATGCTAACTTTTTTTGGTGTAATTGAACAAATTTATTTATTTTTTTCAAGATCAACCAATCGTTGGCAAAAATTAACCGATGTCATTCCTTTGACTGTAAAACGTGAATCAACAACACGATGGAGTGCACGAGCAGAAGCTGTAAAAGCAATTTTTTTTGGAATCGATAATCTTGTGAAATTAATTGAAGATCTTTCTGATGATTTCAATCAAACATCTGACACAAGAAGCGAATCATACAATTTATTGCAAAATATATTGAATTTTAATTTTCTGGTTTTGATAAATTTTTGGCATCACGTTCTCGAGAAAATTGATCGTGTACAAAAACGAATGCAAGATCCAAAAATTAATTTTAAAGATGCCTCCGATGATTTACAAGGATTAAGCATACATATGCAGCAATTTCTTGAAGATCTATGCATTCAATCAATTGAAGCAGGTAAAAAAAATGTTTTGAATGGGGCGTTGAAATAAAGAAAAGAGTGCGACGTATAAAAATTAGATTAGGTGAAAAAATGACTGATTCTGGTTTGACTGCTGAACAAGAGTTAGATCGTGTGTTGAAATGCTCAGTTGATAGATTAATTCAAGAATTAAAAACTCGATTTACTCGCCTTAATTCATTGAACGAAAATTTTGGATATTTCCTTGACACTGAAAATTTTCTAAATTGCCATGATCCTGCTAAATTAAAAGAAAAATGTTCAAATTTGGGAAAATTTTACAATTCAGATATTAATGAAAACGAACTATGCAATGAAGTTACTGACTGTAAAATGCTTCTTAATGCTCGAAAAGATGAAATTCCAAAATCACCTATAGATCTTTTAAAATTTTTAATATCTTATGGTGAAGATGTTTTCCCAAATTTAAGAATTTCATTGCAAATTCTTTTGACAATTGGTATTTCTGTTTCAACATGCGAGCGTTCCTTTAGCAAATTAAAATTAATTTTGTCATATCTTCGAGCAACAATGAGTGAAGAACGTTTAAATAATTTGGCATTATTAAGTATTGAGAAAAACACTGTGAACAAAATTAACTTTGATGATGTCATTGACAAGTTCGCAAGTGTTAAAGCACGAAAAATTTGTTTACTAAAAATAATTATCAATAAATTCCAAAAGAGACTGATATAAGCCCACTAATGATAACATCTAATAAACCAGTAAATTCATTTAAATGACAATATTGTACCATTTGTTATATCCAAGCGAATTCTCCAATAAAATCATCTAAAAAGCATCAAATTTCCATGAAATATCTCTGTCTTTAAAGATTGCATTTTATTGATGTACTCGTAAAGAATTATGTATTCCCCTCAGACTAATGAATTCCTTAAAATCCTTTTAAATGACTATAATTATATCTTTAATTCCTATTATCACGAATATTT